>DWNH01000838.1:0-13088 GCA_018249895.1 Tiana niger
TCGATTCCCGGCGGGGCAGAGGTTTAAATGATGAATTTAGATTTCTGTTTTCGGTCTGGGTGTTTGTGTAATTGTCTCTGTGTGTGTCCATGGTAACCACGACACAAGATCCTAGAATCTTAATGTGGGGCTATGAGTGTAAAGCGTAAAAAAAAAAAAAAAAAGATAGAGTGAGAACAGCGCCCTTTTTAACATAGTGTAGAAAACCAGATACATATTATAGATATCAGTTATTAGTTATATACCCATATATATTTATATTTATTATTGCTGTTAAATTTTTCGTATGGTCCGTGAAATAATAGAATTATCTAGAAAAAGTATCTTTAATACCTTAAAGCGGCCTACCAGCGTCAGCAACGAACGTTACTACCTTAAAATTCATTTACGACGACGACACAATCTACGCACAGAGTAAAGAGCAAGCCCGCTCGTATTTCTCAGTTAGTCTGAAAATACAACCTAAAACCATTTTAATCCGTTTGGCAAACGTTTTGACATGTAGATACTTTCTTTACAAAAAGGACGATCAAAACACAGACTAAAACAAAGTTTGAATCTTTGCTTGTAATAAATAGTAGAAAATATTCAATTTTAACATTGGCGTGTTATTGTTAGAGACTGAGGCGATAACGGCACGGAACACAAACACCCGTGGGGCGCGTTCCGAATTAATCCAATCCACGGAGTAGGTATTACAGAAAGCTAATGGGCCAAAGTTTCCATGTAAGCCAATTGTGTACAGTTAATCTAATCGGTGCCGTGTTCTACGATATTTTGATATCGGTCTCACCGTAACAATTGCCAAATGAAAAATACGCGGATTTCCTGTCGACTGTAATCGCCGTGTAATCCATCAACTCAAACGATGGTGAACAATTTGCTTACGAAACGTTCCGACTAAAGCCCTATTGCTTATTGTCACGACTGCCCGCCCTATATTGTATACTCGTTTACGTGGTTCCGTGCCTTGATGAATTAGATATCAATTCGATCGTTCGAAAGTGACTCCCAAGGCAATGAAAATCGTTTTCATGCAAACCTATTAACATTTTTATCACATTTTAAAAATTACTTTGAATTAATCACATAAATATTACGTTACCTAAACAAAAAATCTTAGTTGTAAGAAATACTAAATAAGGTTTAAATATGAAACCCTGAACAAATACCTTTGTTTAACTAGTTAATGCGATATCCGGTCGCGATATAATAATTGTTTGCTTACACTATCCTTGACCAAAATAATCTAGCTCGATAAGATCTTGAACGTGCGCTGGTTATTATAACTTTCTTCCTCGGCTCCAGCTGTGAGGGTCCCTCGGCGCTTTGGAGCCGCGCACCCCTTACCCCGGCTCACCTGACCACTGCGACCGTGCTCATGCGATAAAACAATTACCCCAATGAAGTTCTGTTTGGTCACATAAATTCACAAGTCGGAAAGGGCCGATTTTTAAGCTTTCACTAAATTTCTAGTCTAATCAAGGCAGTTCTAAATTATAGCTCTATTCAAATAATGAAGCAATTAATCGTAATATTCAAGATTTATAATTCAACACTTGACGTGTTTCGGTTTATATTAATTTATATTTTTAAATTAATAATAACAAAAACCCACCTCTTCATACATCTTTAAACATTTCAATATCAATATAGTACCTTATATATTTGCCTCTACTTTCTATGTTAAAAAAATCATACAACGCATCATAATGGCATTTACACACTCGTTATTTGCAGAACGCTTAATATACAAGCGCGATAATTTTGTATAGTTTAATGGTTGTTAGACAGCCAGTATCGGAACTGCATTACAATACTGTGATATATGTACATATGTACATAACGCGTATCTTAGAAGCGCTATTGTAGCATTTACACATTACTACTATAGGTAGGCTGCCGCCTGGGGTAGTACCGCCGCCACGCCCAATTCTACCGTAGAGCCATTTATTGTGTTTCGGAAAGAGGGTGTGAATGCCGGAGTTCAGTAAATACGAAGCGACCATTTTAGTACTCGGAAGTAGCAACGCATCTAACGCATCCGGTAGGACTATGGTACAGCCTGAAGTTACAAGTGGATGTCCATGGGTTGCAGTGACCACTGAACACCAGGTGGCCCGCACGCTCGTTTGCTATTTTTATTGAATAAACAAAAACGAAATTGACAATTAGCGCTGTGCAAATTCTATAGTGTTTAGGAGCTAATCCGTTCTAATAACAACTAGACGATCTATGGTGTATTGGCTACCATGCCGACCATCCGTTTGGGTTCCATTCACGGCGCGGCAGAAGAGTAAATTATACATTTAGATTTCTGTTTCTGGTCTTTGTGTGTGTCCATGGACAGGGATCCCAGTGTGGAACCATAATGTCAACCGCTATTTATTATTTATAGACAAAGTGTACATACGTAATTTGATTCATAATTTTTCTTTGACTTCCCTTTTTCTTGACTCACATGCTAGATGCATGCTTTTGACATGTTACGTATAAAAAACAAACAAATTACAAGCATTATTATCAGATGCAGTGCCTACCAGCACGTTGTCGTGTTACCGCCGAAGCGATCGCGTGACGGGTTAAGGTATAAGAATCTTGATATACCTCGGCCCTCACTAATTACAGTTTCACCAACAAACTCAACAATTTCCTAGAGGGAATCTAGCCAACCTTAAACAGGGCTAACGAACGAAAAATATGAACGCGAACTGGTAATATGATACCCAGTCTAGATCGTCAATGATAACATAACTTTTCGTCCAAATTGTATAAATCACGAAAACTATTCGAACAATACACGCTAAACTTTTCCTGCACCCGCCCTAAACAAATAGCGCACGCACCCAAAAATCAAATGTTTGTTTCGGGGAGACAATCCCAAATTATCACCGAAGTTACTCCAAACTACTTACATTTAGCCTATGATCAGGGGACCGAACTTCGAAAACAAAAGATGCCTTACATAGATTTTATAAAACTGGAAGTTCACAGTTCGCAGAAGTGTATGAAAGATTGAATGATGAAAAATGCATAGCCTCTGAATATGTGATTCTGACAGGAGTCGCATTGAAAGGTAGGGCTACAACAGTGAAACTTGAAATATGTACCTATTGTATAGTATCGAACCTCACACCCCGGGACAGTCCAGCTTTCAAACACAGTATAATGAAAAATACCATTTTTATTTTCCAGAAACAAAATTTTCGTTACTGGTCGATGTTAGGAACAATGTGAAGCGCGTACCTACCTATCTCTATATTTTAGGTTTTATTAGTGTTATAGTCTTCTTCTACATGTCTCTTCTCTTTTATTATTATATAGGTACCTTCAATAATTTATTATTATTAAATGACGAATAAGAAACTACAAAAAATGCCAACAGAAAAAAGTATGTCTTGAAAAATGTATTCTATTTTGTCTGTTAGATTTATTAGACTATAATACTTTTAGTCAGAAATAATATTTGCCGTATTTTTCTCATAGTAATCGCTAATAGTACAAATGATTTCTTATTTTAATGTTTCTTCTTAAAATTCTTAAAAGACAAATGCAGTTGATACTTAGTCTGTCTAGTTTCAGCAAATGCTGCCTTCAAGCGTACTCTTCGTTCATTGCCGTTTTATCGAGTCTGGATACGTATACTGTCTGAAATGAATATATCTGATAATAACATACTTGTATTGTACCATAATAGTTTCATTTCGAAAGATAAGAGGTACAATAAAATGAAATTGCCATAAACTGCAAAGACAAATCAAATTCAAGACATGGAGAGCAAATAAAACAGCTTGGTTTTTATCGAGCCCTTGAAATCCGAAGCAGTATTCATTGCAACGTAAAAGCTGTTTATTTTAAAGTGTTCTTTCTTGGAGATGTATGAATATGAAATATAGTAATATAATTGGATCCAGCTAAACTGTTCCTTTGCTACTTTCAATTTTATCATAAATCATAATAATGTAACATTCAATCTCTTTAACTTTACTACTTTCTAACAATATAACTATGTGTGTATATGAAAAACACTACAGCCCATAGACATCCAAATTCAAGTAAAGGTTAAGTCCTATCTGAGTTTTTACATACATAGATTCGTTGCTATCCCTGACGACTAGCAACCACACCTTTCTGTCCGAAACAATAATCTATAGAAATTGCAATAGATACTGCTTAAACATCTCATGCAAACTTGTAACTTAGTGTTACGGTTGTGTGATACTATTGTATAGTTTAGGCCATACCTCCATCCTATTCTTTAAAATTTCCAATTAATATTTATTTTTGTGCTAAAACTATAACTTCACGTAATTCAATATATGTATGTTTATGCCAAAATAAATATAAAAAAACAATAGCATTGACAATCTTGCTTCAACTTAAGTCAAAGTAAGTCAGCAAACTGACGATAAGATGTTGCTATTGTTGCAAGCCATGTCCCAGCGGCATCTAGTCTGAGCAATACGTCTGTGCCCCCACGTCTGCGTAATTCCCTTCAGTCGCTGCAGCAGCATATTCGAAAGCATTAAAGACAGATACAAAGTCAACTACATCATCGAACGTATGCAAATTGGCGATACAATGTAGCGGGCGTCTCCCTGCGGCATCCAGTCTGAGCAGAATCCAGTAGAGTATGCCCTCACCTGCTCAATTCCCCGCAGTCTGCGTCACATTCTATATACAAAGTTCATTTGAGCTAGGATACGTCCTTGTCGAATTTCCTGCGAAGATATTTTGAATTTCAATAGTACTATTGATGTTTTAATGTCGGTTGACTCTTTGTGATCTAAACTTCTTTGAATTAATCTTATTATTGTGCTTTAATAGGACATGATAATAATCACTTGGAAGAGAAGTACTCGTTTTATCGTACGCAGATAAAAACCATAAATTGAATATAACGAACTACTTGCTTAGATGTAAACTAAATCCTATAAATAAATATTGTAAGAACAGCGATCTGTTCACGACTTTATTTTCTAATTTTTAGTGCAGCAAAATATAAAAAACAAATCGATATTAGCTTCGGCATAGTCCACAGATAAACTTTGAAACTTATAAAGTTATTAAAATGTCTTTTAGATTTTCCTCCACGTGAGAGCAGTTTGAATAAAACGAATAATATATGTATATCTATATCCGAGTTGAAAGCCAACTGTCGACATTTTAATTTATTCTTATAAAGATTTGCATAGCTTAAAAAGAGTCTGCGTGCTTTCTGAAAATGTATTCTATAGTGTTGGGGAGTATAGCCCGCGTGGAGCAAATAAATGAACGTCTTTCGCGCGAGTTGGTCTTACGCTATGTGTCAAGAGGAACGATTGCGTTTTTAAACTTCACGCGCGCCGACCATTCACAAAGCTTGTCATGTCCACTACAGTGCATTTTACATTTTATCATCTACGGGCTGATGCCCTGAAGCTTCGCTTGCAAAGACTTCGTGATTCAACAGTATCTAAGATTTTTTACTCACGTAAATATGTATATTTGATGTATAAAAGATGTGTATATGTATAAATAGGTACATAAAAAACGCGTAGTAACAAAAAAATTTAAAAAAGAGTCGTCGTGATTGAATGTACGATCCTAAAAAGTGGGATATGGAGGTCCTTAGTTTCTATCTCCATATGCTTGATAGAACCAGCCAAGTGCGAGGCAGTCTCGCATACTTAAGGTTCCGTAACCTTCTGCAAATGATAAATATTAAATCTTTGTTAAGCAAACAAAAAGCTTGTTGTAATTATAGTATTAGTAGTAGGTTAACCATACCCTTTAAAACATTTTAAGTGTCTGCCTATAAACATTTTAAAAGTACAGCTTATGACAGGTCTGATGGACAGATTGTTGTCTAAGAAATAGGGTTCCGTTTTCACCCTTCCGGTCCTAATTATCTATAAGACAGTAAAACACACCTGAAATATAGACCCTCAAACGTGTCGACCAATTGATAACAATCGCATATATAAATACCAAATTCAGTAAACCTATAAAACAACGACTTCTCCTCAATAACGAATGTTGCATTTATCGAGTCACGTATCGCTTACAATTTATAGTGTATTCGTTGCTATTTGGGCGACATTCGTTCGAAGAGGATGGTTATAAAAGTGGTCGACGTTTGGTGCGTGACTCAATCCCGCATGGTGCCCTTGCACGACCTGCAGACACCCGAAACTAAAGAACGAGACACGCGACAAACGTGTTCCATCCTGATTCTAAATTATAGATAAGGTAAAAAAACCGACCAAATGATAGTCAGGCCCGAATATGAAGGATTCCGTACCTCGATACGAACACAAATAGGTCTTAGGTAAACAACAAAATTAATGCCAGAGCAACGTATGATTCGAAAAATTCTTAATGATTATGTAGAGTGGTAGTGATATGGACGGCGTGAAATTCGTAAAAACAGAAAGGTTTAAGCAATAGGTATATATGTATATTGTTGACACAAAGTCTTATTTGCACGAAGTTTTTGTATTGCCTTGGATATTTAAAACCCCGTATAGCGCATACAAATCTTTGAGCAACTTATTTTAAGTAATCCGACCATTTATTAATTAAATAAGTTCTCCTATTATCGGATTACTTCTTTGAAGTATATTCTTGATTTTCATAAAATCAACGTTGACATTTATATCGTAGATACCTTTATAAACACAAGTCTTTAATTAATAAATTCTTGTATTTTTTAGTAAAAGATTACCTAATTATTGAATTTGAGCTTTTCGTTGGTTCATTTGCTAAAGAAAATAATTTCTTTTTCTTAATAAACCAATGTTATGTTTAAAGGTGTCGTTTTTACCCTTTGTTACAATAGATCAAGCATTAATTTGGTAAATCATGTTTAGATTTTACTTTTTATAGACATTACATTTAGATAGTACATAACATTACAGTGCGCCTTATTCTACAGCTTGGAGGATTCAAATATTAACAATAATATAGTTATTTTCATGGGTCACAGGTACTGTTGCTCAATTTATTTTTTGCAAACATTTGTTGCTTTAGAAAGAATATGGCTGTTACGCTATACGTCCCTCGAGTCACTTCATACAAGTTCTCATTTGCGAACTGAAATAATATAAATATCGGTACCCTAATGCAAATTAATACAGATACGGTATAGTAGGCAACCGCTGTCGAATGCCGTCGAACCGAATTATACTCTGCCAACCGGGAAGTATCACCTAAAATGCGGAGACCTGTGCCCAGTCGTGGGACAATAATGGTTATGATTAATTTACTCGTAACTATTAAAATTGAAAATTATTGTATGTATTTACGATAATTTTTTTGTCTTTTCAGATCATGTTCGAGAGTTCTCCTGCGGCACTCTCTATTATAGAACTTTCTTCGTGGACTCCAAACGCGATGCTTTATACGTGGGCGCTATGTAAGTAACTTTTAGCTTATATCCAATTTTATATGTATAGAATAGCTATAGCTAGTAAATTTTGTAAATAAATGTTCAATAATATCGACGCTTAAAAGGCAAAATTTCCGAAATATAGGGAATTTTACAGGAGCCATTTAAAGTTTGAAAACAATAAAGATTAATTATATAAAATAACCTGATCATTTACTACCGTGGTTCAAAGTAATTTAAAAGCTGTTTAGGCTTTTTATTATTTGCTGCCGATAGTTTTTCGTTTGGATTTGTCATTAAAAAAGTAAGTGTAGTTTATTACCTGAAATTCCAAACAGGAAGACGACCAATTTAGACACTTTTGAACTTCTACTTTCTACGCTTTTAAACGTGACTTACAAAGAGACTTGCACTAGGTGGTTGTCTGCCGCCCGCGGAAGTACCACCGCCACACCCAGATTTGAAGCAATTTATTGTGTTAAATACGAGGCGACTATCTTAGTCCTCAGAAGTTGCAAGTGTATGTCCATGGGTTGCAGTGACGACTTAACACCAGGTGGCCTGCACGCTCATTTGCTATTTTTATTCAATGAAAAAAAAGAAAGCTCCACCTAGTAGATACTAATACTGCTAACAAAAAAAATATTATTGCGCCAGGTTATTTGGTAAACGAATCAGCAGAAATGATAACCGTCAAAGAAAGTTGTATCAAATTATATGTGAGGCGTATATAGGTCAATCGTGCGCGTCACGGCAACACCGTTCTCTCCAATAACGTAACTATCTCATTTTCAGCCGTAAAGCGATCTCCGATAGAGACTTTATCGTACTGTTCACGCAACACTACCTACCTTATACTAGACTTTATTCCTTATACTTCTTCTAGCTTTCGCTCTTGCGGTTTAGGTCTAACTATGAGATTTATCAGATTGAAAGGTATTTTATATCTTAATCCAGATTATGAACTATCTCTGTACTAAATTTTATCCAAATCGGTCCAGCCATTTTTGCATCATTGAGTAACAAACAAACATCTAAACATACAAGCTTTCATACAACACAATTATAATATTAGTAGGATACATCGAATTTTAGAATTAACTTTATCTTTTAAACATATTAAAATACGAAGGTAAACAGTTAGTTAAGTAAGGCGAGGTAGATATACTGAACATATAAGACCATTGGTTAGATTTTAGAAACTTAGACTTTATTGATTCATCAATTTCCTCATATAAAAAAAATTAAATAGACTTACCTATATGTTTCGTATTGAAAGAAATGTTTCGCATACAAAAAATTTGTCGTCTTTTCCAAAAAAAATCCTTGATTGATAGCGTGAACTGTCGAGAAATCGAATGGTTGAAGCAATAGACACGCAAAGGTTTATTGCTTTAACTTTTATCTTATTTAGAAAACACAATGAAATATTGGTTTCAAATTTTTTTTAAGTACTTGCTTTGAAAACGACTATAATTAATATCGGTTTTTCTCTTTTGTTCCAGGGATCGCCTATACCGACTTAACATGAACAATATCAGTGCTTCACATTGCGAAGTAAGTTTCTTAATCTATATGAAACACGTTCAAATTTTACCTTCAAAAATGATATTTTCACAGGAAATGTTCCGCTGTATGGCTTTGATAACAATAACTCATTTGTTCACAGAGGGATTCCATAAATCTGGAGCCGAGCAACGTAGCCCAATGCGTTTCCAAAGGAAAGTCAGAGGTAAAGAAGATATTACGTTACTTTATACGATTTTTCAGTTGTTACATTTTCTTAAATATTTCTGTCTTGTAATATTTTTCATGTCATTACTTGTCGTAAAAATTTATAAGGAATAGTTGATACTATAGATTCCGAAAAACATTCCGCACATGGACGAAATGAGATTTGCCATAATTAAATTTTATGATTGCCCATTGGCCCCTGTTTATGGAGTTAATCAAGAATTAATCAAAGAAGAATTGATGTCTGGACTCAAAATGTAGTGAAGTCCAATAAAATATTTACACGTATTAGCAGAGAAGGAGTCATGCTCTTAATTAATGTTTACGATTGTAATCCATCCCCAATCCAAATTGATGGAAAAATAATTCTATTAAAGTGCAACTAACCACACGACACGTTGCCGTTATTGGCTCATTAAATCAATTGCGCCTCCTTTATTCCGAGCAACTAGCACTATTTCCATCAAGGGTTAATCCCGTTTTTAACAGTGAGCGGCGGCTGCAGGCATATTTCATATCGGGGAGCTTAAACCTCCGCTCGCTCGCTATATTAAGGCCGTTAATTTTGATTTACAATCGCAGCGCAAAAGCAATATTTGTTTTATTTCACTACGGTTACACCCGTCTCCAAGATCGGGAAGCGATTGCGCCCTGCACGATCCACTAATTCGATAATGTGAACGAACCGTTCGTCCGCTTCGCTGGCTTTCTCTCTTATAGTGAGCCCCAAATGTAATTGATATGACAAGTTTAGTGCTCTAGGTAGATCAAGATAAAGTAATCCGTAGGTAGCTGAATATTTCATTGTAATGGTAGTTGTAATAGCAAAAATATTAACAAGCATAATTTTGTAGGTAAACAATGCCTATTTCATGCTAAAGCTAATTTATTACGCGACTTTCAGTCGTTAAACTTTGTTTGAAATATTCACTCCACGCTTATTAATTTTACTGGAGTTATAAACTCAGCTCATGTCACGAGAATGATGAACTGACATAGTTACTCTTCTGAGTATAAAATGTCGTTAACTACGCATACCTACACTGAACCCATTTACTTTATGTGCCAGAGACTACATAGTCATACGTAATAAGAAAGTCATAAAGCTCGCTACCAGAAATGAGACAAACTCTACGAAATACGTACATAAAGTCTCTAATAAGCAGTCATAGCGCTTTGCGGCTTTCAAAGCTATACACAGAAAACATACGACTGGGAACTTACAAACGGAAATTCTCTAACATTTGCCGACACAACAATAGAATATTGTGAAAATACTGCGGCTACGCAAATAAAAGGTCAAACTTACGCAATTGTGGAAGAAAAGCAATAGACCACATGCTACCCACTCAACTAGCCCAATAGAGAAAAAAGTAAATTTGTTTTATTAGTATCAAAGAGGGCCATAAAAAAGAAATATCTCCGAGTCTATCACCTCGATCGTGGAAGGAAAGTCTTTTCGTGAAAGCTATAATCAAAGTTTCTCGCTGTCGACGAGTTTTCCTTTCTCTAAACACGTTGTCGTAACATGAAAAGGGCTGGAAAAATGCCGTCGGCAAAATTCCGTAAGGCGGCCACTAGGACGACACTCGCCTTGCCCTTCTTAATTCCTGTTCTTTGTAATTTTCAATAAAAAAGACAATTTTGTAAATTTCACTAATAGTGCTAATTAATAAATAGATAAATTAAAACTCGAAGATTTTTGCCTATCGGAATTATAGAGCTGTTTAAGCTCTACGTTGCCTATTTATTATACTTTTTGGACCAAATTATGAAACAGCAGAAGGAATATAGTGCAAAAGTAGATAATTCTATTAACAAGCAGTAACAAAGGATCTATTTGATGAACACAAAAATCCTAAAAGAAAATTCAGTACCTTTGAATAAAAGGACTCATTGGAAAAATGCGAGAAAAGTAAAGCCAGCCGTAAATCTACTTACGTACAAAGTGGCGAATAATTAACGAAATGGACCAATCGAAAGCATTAGTTCGGCGTGAAGTTATGCGAGAGCGCCGGCTAAGTGCCGTTAAAAGAAACTTAGACGTGAGCCTGATTGTTCTCTAGTTTTATTCTGATTGTTTCTGAGCGCAAAACAGTTCTGCGTTCACGTCAGTACAACAGAACGTTCCAAGTATATTAATCCGATAATTACTTTAGAACAATCTCCCGGAAAGTTACCTCCGCCCAACCAAAGAAACTGTGGCAAAAGTTTTTACGAGGAAACAAAGAACTCGTTCTAATTGTTTATTTTCACGCGCCTAGTAAGCGGAAAAACTACCAGCTTGGATTTTTGGATTTACTTTAGAATTTCCCAACCGATGTGGAGTTAATCGTTGTGTTATATTGATTAAAACAAAAAACAATTAAATTCCCTATATTACAGAATTATTGGCGATATTGTCTTTACTACAGTGTTACGTATTATGTATAGACGCCCAAATTTTTTAATAATTTTCTAAGATCAATTTTCTATTTTTTGTCGTGAGAATTAATCTATATATATAAAAGAAAGTCGTGTTAGTTACACCACTTATAACTCAAGAACGGCAGAACAGATTCGGCTGAAAATTGGTAGGGAGGTAGCTTAGAGCCAGGAGATGGACATAGGATACTTTTTATCCCGTTCGACAGCGTTCCCGTGTGACTTGACATGAAACGTCAGTCACTATAAAACGTGGTATAACAAAAAAGAATCAGACTCGGAATAACAAAACGCAAATGACAGCTATGTAATTGACGTAAAATGACAGCTATGTATTGACGTATGGATGACAATTTGATATTTGTAAGAAATCAATATTAAAACTATTTCTATTAAATAAATAATTAACAAGTGGATTGAAGTGAAGTGAAGTTTAATTAATAATGCCGCGACCAAGACGATCGAATCTTTCCCGACAAAGCCGTAATGCAAGAAGAATACAAAATACTGCAAATGAAAGGACTGAAGAAGAACAAGAAATTGCACGTGAACAGCGCCGCGATAGTATGGCTCGACTTCGTGCTTCTCAATCACGAGAGCAAAGTGAAGCAGCCCGTGAAACAGCTCGGTTGGCAATGCAGAATCGTCGAGCGAACAACAGAAGGCAACAAATAGATAATTTGCGACGCAGAACAAGATATTTAGGTGATTTGAATCGAGCAGCGTTTCGATACGATTGCAGCAATGATTACAGCTTGCATCCTAGCGTTTGCATTGGGCAAATGGACGTTGTTTGCGAGTATTGTGGTGCATTAAAGTTTTCCGGAGAAACGCCTGGATTATGCTGCCTTAATGGTAAAGTGAAATTGCCAGTGTTGACTCCGCCACATGAGCCATTGTATTCATTGCTTTGTGGCGAAACACAAGAATCACGCCACTTTCTTGCAAATACTCGAAAATACAATAGTTGTTTCCAAATGACGTCATTTGGGGCAGACATTATCGAAGAAGGAGGATTTAATCCGACATTTAAGGTATTTATTTTTGTACTTACATAGAATGTAGTTAAAGAATAACTTACTTTATCTATTGGTATGTATTATATTTGCTAATACTGAACTCTACTCTCCCACAGAAAAAGTGTTTATAACCCAGTTAATACTGTCTGGTTTTTATTTTGTAGATACAAGGACAGATTCACCATCGAATTGGATCATTACTACCTTTCGAAGATACACAGAAATATATTTCATGGGCAACATGGAAGAACAACTTGATCGACGCCTAGGGATCAATGCAGGAATGAAGCGAGCAATTATTCAAGACTTGCAGTGTCTGCTTCATGAACATCATGCGTTGGTCAGGTTTAAGAGTGCTTTAGAGCAAATGCCAAATGATGACTATAAAGTTGTCATCAAAGCAGATAAACGACCATCTGGAACACACGAACGCACATTTAATGCTCCAACAGTAGACGAAGTTGCCATCCTGATTGTTGGTGAACAATTGGAAAAACGCGATATTGTGCTTACACGTCGCGATACTGGGCAACTGCAACAAA
>DWNH01000839.1:0-13080 GCA_018249895.1 Tiana niger
GTATTCATTATGATTGAAGTACCGGCTTACTCACGTGTATTTTTCGGGTTTGCCAGACTAGTTTCAAACCTGACCGAGGTTCATAATCCTGAGCTCTCGTCGGTCGCAGCGAAGTCGACGCGGTGATCGATATAGGTATCTATAGGTACAATTATTTCTCAGGAGTTGCCACTGCTTATAAGATGGTCGACTTTAGATTTAGGATACTCCGGCAGATATAGTGAGTGTGTTTTTCCGTGACTTACGTTCGAGTTTGAGTGACAATGGTAACTGTAGCAAACAATAAGAAAGAGGTTAGATCGTTTTGTCTGCCCTTAACATAATTGTCATCCACCCGCAAACTTCAACCTACCCGTAAACATGGTCCATGCAACTGCGCTGAAACATCAGGAACACAATAATTTCGTGGTTTATGTAAAATTATGTTAAATTCAATAAACAACCGCGAAAGTCTAAAACAGTTTTGTACTCTGGCAATGACACCCTTCGTCTGACACAATAAATTGATTCAACGATAGAATGTTCATAATCTACATTCCAGTTTCCAGTGATCAATGCATGCCACTTGGTGTTATGTAAACGGTTTCTGTCGTAGGATGTCTGTGTATTCATATCTAAACTCAAAGAGACATTGTCTCTTTTCGTCTGCGTCGCTTGTTTGGCCAAAGAACTTATTTGCTTTGTAATTATCAAAATCTATATATAGAACATTTATAAGTTCGCTACGTGTACATGACCAAGTTCGTTCGTAGTTCCAAAGCGAACGCCAAACTTCTGGTGAAGCTGTATTAATATACAATAATAATTAGTGAGCAACTCCGCTAAGTCTAAGTTACGTAAAGTTCATAATTTTACACGTGATTTAAAGTTATTAAACTATTTTATCATTTAATACAATTGTACGCCGATAATATTATACCTACTTACACTGCAACGGTATCATCTTTACATAGTATAAAATGAAGTCGCTTCCGCTATCTGTTCGCTTAGATCTTTAACACTACTCAACTCAACTCGATAAATTTATTAAATTAGTTTCTAATTTAAATCATGAATCAGTCAGTACTTCTAGTAGATAAACAATGAAAAGACTGATGTTACCTTATCTCTTATCTTTTTGGGATATCAAATTACGGGGGATTATTATTGGGACATTGCAGTGTCGGCCTAGATCATTTTGTCAGATCATAGCTATAAGTGCCTATGAGATAGGAGTCGAGAGACTTTAGTGAATAGGCATAAATTCCCAGGGATGTCGAGATAGGTACGTATTGTTTCCTTTTAAGGTATTACATGCATACATTGATTAGCTGAACATATTTCACTTCCCCTGGGTTATTAATTTGTATGAAATGTAAAAGGCATCTATGAAGGGTTAGGGTAATGGAAGGGAAGGTTCAAAAAAGCACTTACCTCCATTTTGTGGAGTTTCATATATACATCGGCTCCCTTGAGTAATCGCTTTTTAATGTTGCCGACTATTGGGTTAGTTCCCTGCTTATACGTCTAAGCTATGCTGTGCAATTAGCAAAGGTTTTTATAGTAAAATAGCCAAAAAGATCTTCCTAATTTTCAATGATATCGTCAAGTCTAAGTGGACATTCTTACGATAGTAATGGCTTTAAACTGTAAGATTTGTTTATAATAAGCTATCTTTAAACAGTAAAAAAAAAAGAATTTGATTAACTACATGTGTTTTCCAAACTACAAATGAACAGTATGCTCAAAACATATAAGTTGTTATGTACTTACGGCAATCGTAAACGCCTGAATTAATTAAATAGCAAGATTGCTAGAACCATTGTTTAGGCGTGTACAAATACAAAAAAAAATGTAACAACTCGCACTTGACCGGATTCATCAGAGAAATAGAGAGACAGAGGTAAAAGAAGAGGGTTGGCATTTTTACGTGACAAAAATACACTAATATAATCAATAGAAATCTACATATTAAATCAAGTTTGAAGTTGAAAAAATGTAAGGATCTTCGTTCCTGCCGGGGGTCTCTCCACCGCACAATTGTGTTAAGACATTTTTACTAGCTTCATCTGTATGTAGGTATATAATGGAATCTCTAAACGTTTAGACGTCTTGAGACGTCACATTTGATTGAAACTGTCTGCTCTTATCAAGGACAGATAACAATATAATTTAACAATAATATATTTAGGGAAACTTACAGCTAGACATAAAATTATATAAGAATCATATAGGAATTTATCGATTTTCGACACAAAGAAATTTGAGCGTGTTTTTTAAACATATACCATATTTTATACATATACCTACATAACATATTTATTTATTTTTATTACATACTATTATAGCGGCCATAGTAACCCACATGCTGTAAACGTTTCAAGTTTGTAATAACAACGGTTTTAACTTTTTAATGTAACAATTCTTTACATTTGTATAGTTGCGCGAAAACCATAATTAAACAGAGATCAGAAGGTACTTAAATTTCTCTTTATTCCAGTAAAAAATAAATTTCTCTTTGAACCCTGAGTGCATTCACCTATAAATTTCACCGCATATATAAAACAATTTACCAAAAATATCAGTTTACGACGTAATCAATTAAAAGTGCAGATTGACACGCTCCGCGCATGTTTTCGACATTTTAATTATCTGTGCGTTTATACTGCCTCGACATCCGCTTTGTTCAGTTATTAAAACTCCGCAGTGAAAACTATGACATTTTTTGTTCTTTTAAAAATAAATTGTTAAAAGTTAAACGTTGTGTGGCCGGGTATCTACCTCTGATTTATTTCTTGTTTCGCCTATAATACCTAAAGTCCTAAAGGTCGTCTATGTAAAGCAGTGTTAAAAAACATTAAACATAAATATCTTATTCCGTTTGATTCAAATTTGAAGTAATTTGAACACTAGCAGGCATTCATAACTATTAGGTATTTGGTGGAGGAAAATATTGAGAGAATTTTGTTTTTTGAAAAAATTACGAGTTATACCTACGCTTCTTAATATTTTCGTTTACGAAATACATTAGTGATTCGTTAAAGTTACGATGTACCTACTAATTAGTGTGAAGTTGTGAATCTTTGATGCTCGATACCGACCCGCACTTGCCCAGTTTTTATTTTGTTATTGCAATATATCTATTTATTATTTGTTTTTGAAGCGATATTTCGTAAAAATTTCAAGTTCAACGTTACGCATAGGTAAAGTAAACTCAACAGCATATAAGTACAACTACTCGATACTATGTATATTATTATTACTTAATATTGTTTTAAAGATACAGCGTGTGACGTAGAGACAGCGTAGTCTTATAACAGTGTTACTTATTATATCTTCCAGGTATGGGTTAGAAACAGTCATTTTAAGTCTACCAGCCCATGCCTGATTAATGGGGTGAACTATATACTTACTCATATCATAGAAAAGATTGTCGTATACCATAATGAGTTACTGTTTTCCAGTCACCTAACCAGGAAAATAAAACAAATACTAAAAATAGGAACTCATTTATTTACACAAGTTAATATATTTACACCAGAGCTCAATAGTTTCTATCTAAAACGAAATGGCAACTTGAGCAATTGATCTTAAGTATTATAATAAAATTATGCGTAATATTGTAGTTAAACGAATTATTATGACATATTTCTAACCTAAGAAGTAGAAAAAAGCTAAGAAAAAGTTCAAATTAAAAAAATATTAATGTGATTGTAGTATGAATTGTAAAAATATAGTTTCTATGACATTAAAAGTATTTTTGTGATAAAATGTAGATACCTATATAATATTAGTATAAAAATTAAAATTCCTAGTAAAAATCTCCAATGTCATCAAAATTTTAATTTCAGAAAGGTACTTATAATCTAACTGATAAGTTTAAGTGAATAGTAAAGTATGTATGAAAATATGTATGTATGAATGTTACGCATAGTAAAGTAAAAACTTATAGTGCATTATTATGGAATGTGATAGTTTTTATTGTATTTTAAAAAAGACGACTCGACTGCCTTAGTATTTGCTAAACTTTAGCTTACAAAACGCATTTATGATTAAATAATATTTTCAGCATCTATTTACATTAAGATCAGCATGGCTAAAATAGTATATAGGATAAAAGAAAATAAAATTTAAAATACATTAAAAATAGCTAACTTTTAATGTAACTTACATTAAAAACTTACATTAAAACTACTTTTAACTTACATTAAAAGCTAAGCTAGTAATGTAACTGATATTAAAATTTAAGCTACTTTTAATGTATTTTAATTTTGTTATATACAACACATTTCCTGGGATACCGAACATGGTGTTTTTCATATACCTAACCGCCATGACTATCGTTAGACCAGAATTACATGACACTTGAACGCAATCTTATTTGTGAAAAGTAGTAGTAGTAAACAGCTGGCTAACACTATAACCCTCTTATAAGCTTCAAGTATATTATTTATATTAATTACTTACTAGCAGACCTACACATTGTTTTGCCCAAACGTTGACTTGTCTGCTATAAACGAATTCAGCAAACGATTTAAGTATACGAATTTTCTTGACCTATTTGAACAAAAATGATTATTGTTTAAAAAATTTAATACTTCCAATTACATTATTGTGATTTTCATAATGATTTCTATGTTTTTGAAAAATAAAATATAGCCCATATTATTAGCTGTTAATGCAGCTTTTTATATGTGGGAAAATATTTATAATCGGTTGAGTAGTTTTTTAGTTTATCCATAACAAAAAAACATACAAGTGTCTCCTCTTTATAATATTAGTGTAGATAACCTTTCTTTCTATACAAACATGACCGTAGTTACAGAACATCGTGATCCTTTATATGTCAAAATGATGAATAGTGATGCTCTTTTAGACTATCACTGCCGGGAAAAATTGCAAAACCTTTATTGTCATACCCTTTTTACTTGAAAACGACGCATCCTTGTTATCCCATATACTATGTTCGTAACCAAACAATGGTTAAGATAGTTAAGAAAACATTAATATTTTTAATTACAATTACATCCTTATACATTACATTCATGCTCATCGCACAACAGTCCTAGGAGATAGAACCCTCGACCTCTTAGCGGTCCAGGTAACTATAGACTAGGCTGTGATTTCGTTTATGTAAATTGATGCTTACAAATATGATTTCAAAATATTATCACATTTGCGTATAAGACGTTAATAAGTATGCAGTAGTGTATTCATCAAGAAAGACGGTGACAGTAATAACACGTGATTGAGTATAAGTTTCAAGATCAAAACGATTATACAGAAAAGAGTAGACTTAACACAAAAGAACGTTAGACCAGGTCTTTGGATCAACGAATACGTCTAAAATTTCAATGGGAATTTGTACGCACTACGAGTATATCTTACCAAATATAATATCAGCAGTCAAATTACTAATCTTAAACATTAAAAAAAAAAAATTGTGACAAACAATATGATTATATCACATAAGCCCTGCATTAGTAGGTTCGAAATAATTCCTATATACTGATTAGATCAATCAATTCGTAATACTCCGGTTTAAAATTAAGCAAACGCTATAGATTCAAATCGTCGTCTGATTCGCTGTCGCTTGAGTATTTATTTATAGCCTTATGTATTTCTTCTTCAATATCCAAAGCACTTTGATGTTTCTCATCAACCGCTAATTTATTGTACGCTCCCTTGATATTCGTATCATAATGATTGCCACAACAGCTGTAACCAAACCTTTTGAATAGACATACAAAGATCAGG
Source organism: Tiana niger (assembly GCA_018249895.1). Taxonomy (NCBI): domain Eukaryota; kingdom Metazoa; phylum Arthropoda; class Insecta; order Lepidoptera; family Hesperiidae; genus Tiana; species Tiana niger. The sequence continues at coordinate 5,737 of DWNH01000839.1, forward strand.
TATACGAAGAGAAAACTCACGATAAACAGAATTACAATTAGGACAACATTTAGCTTATAGTGCCAGTTAGCGCCGCTTATTTGTGGAAGCAGTGTATTGGGATAACAGAAGTATTTTGGTTCGACGTCAGTGGAGTTGAAGAGTTGAGCGTCGTCCAAACACGACAAGCACTGGTTGCTATGAGGACCCGAGCATGTAGCGCAAGTGTAGTGACATGGGAGGCAAATTAAAGGGGCTTTAGCGTTTCTATTGGATAGCGGTTCCATGTCATAGGCCTCGATAGCGCTTAGTTTAGCGGCGTCCATACCCTGTCGCTTAATCACCACCGCTGACGTCTCGGTTTCGGGATAATAAGTAAGGTTACGTCTTCTCGAATTTCTTTCCATAAGCATTTCGCTGGCGTACGTGCCGTCCGGGCAGCGTTCGAAGCACCGACCGTCGTATAAGTGCAAACCCTTCGCGCATTCTAGTGGGAGAGAGAACAGAAATATTTAAATACAAAGGTATAAAAGGGACAGTCCGACACCACCCAGCACCTTATCCAGCTTCCATGCAGGTTGCGCTCTCTTGCCAGCAGATTGTATGATGCAGAAGATTGCTTCTGTACGAGTCACGAAGTCGATCGCAGACACAAAAGATTATGAAACAGGTTTAGGATAGGGATGGCTTTAGTAGAACCTCGTCGCTGATCTCAAATAATTTTGTTCGTGTTGTATTAAATATGTAGGTAATTTTGAAAAAAACATTTTATTCAAACAAACAGACGCCTATGTAAAACTAGTGCATGCACAGAGAGAGACGTGCACAAAATTAAATGAAATCAGGAATAAACGCAACAAAAATCGTGACTTGATGAAGAAATGTTTTTATAAAGTTTAAGTGTTTTAAAGTTAAAATGTTAGATATAAAGATGTGAAAGTGTTTAACGAGAGCGTGAGTAAGGAAGCTAGGGTTAAACATAAAATAAAAGCATCAAGCGAAGCGATACATGCGAAACGAGACTATTAAATAAGCAGTAATCTTACATACAAATATTTCAATACACGTCAGTTTGAATTCTTACAATAACAACAATTAAAATTACTAGGCAATACACATTACGATCAGAGACTCGGCGTCTACTAGAACAAATGAAAATCTACTTAAGTTTTGTAATAAAAGTCTTTTTTATTATTACATTCCATTCACATTAGGTTCATTATATACAAATTATTATCCAACATTTACATTAATAAATACAATTTATTGGGTCGCTACTTAACGCCGATTGATGAACAAGTTTACATTTAATCTATACAGCAAAATCGTTATAAAAATGAGCATTTCAACGATTTCTTAGCATCGAGCGATAGTTACAATAGTTTACATTTGACGTTTTCACTATGACCTATCCTAATACGGGAGACTACACAAAGCTAATGTTCAAACTTATAATTTACACCCATACGTCTAAGATTATAATATTATCAGTTAGACAAGTTTTAACTACCAGTCGATGAGAAATCATGATTGTTCAGTCGTTTTCAAATTTACACGTTTGTGAGCAATTTGTACAAGTCTCCAAATCTTTTTATCGATATATATTATACCTACTTAATATATACATTCATATTACATATATTTTATTAAAGGGATTGGCAATCACCGCTATGATCACAACCACAATATGCAATTATGTTCTAATATATTTATTATGCATTTATTCACATGAAACTACGGTTCATTTAAATTATGTTATTACTACGAATAATAAATATGTCAATAAATGTAAATCGATCTTAAAAATTGCAACGAGTAAACTATACCGCAGAGGGTGTTTCTTAAAATCTGTACCGCGCGACGTGTCTCTTGTCAGTCCGTTTGTTCGACCAATGTCATGCGAGCATTTTTTTCCGCGAAACGAACCAATATCGTGCGGGCATTTTTTTCCGCGAATCGAACCAATATCGTGGAAGGATTTTTTTCCGCGAAACGGACCAATATCGTGCGGGCATTTTTTTTTCCGCGAAACGAACCAATATCGTGCGAGGATTTTTTTTCCGCGAAACGGACCAATATCGTGCGGGCATTTTTTTTTCCGCGAAACGAACTAATATCATGCGAGGATTTTTTTTCCGCAAACAGACCAATAGTCAGATTCTTGTTGCTCTACGATAGTGTAATTAGATTTTTAAGACTATATTTCTCATAAAGATTTAGTGTGTTCCATTGTATTGTCGTTACTTGGTGACTAAAATTTAGACAAAAACTGTATGATAGTTACTTTTCTTGACATATTATTATTCGTTGTAGTATTATCTATAACTCATCTATGTGACAATTATGTGATATCCTTTTGGTTGGCTCAAAATATAATTCAACGAAAGCTGAAAAATAAACATAATCCATTGAACTTTAACTATTGTACGTTTTATAAAACGAAGTTTCTTAAAAGTCTCGTTCATCATGTTTTGTGTGTGTCGTGGACTTTTGAAACAAAAATGGGACCAAATATCACCCGATTTCGAAAAAAAATCATTAAAATTGTTCACGCAATAAAAAGTTTTAGCTAAACATAAAAGAAGATTCTTAGGAATTGATTCTCCTTTTTTAGAATACGTCAAAACTATAATTGAATGTTATGTTTATAATTGAATACATATAGTGTGAAAAAAACATCGTATGAATTACTTCAAATAATATTTCCATACTGTCACATAGCTAATGATGATGCACTTAGTGGATAAAAGGCAATAACGAATCATTGAACTTATTGTAACAGATATGTATGTCTGCATTTAATACATCGAATTTAAACTAAAACGTTGTGGCGAATTTTCAAATCACACGACAATGGATCGTTCAAGTATTGCGTAAGCAAAAAGGGGGACGGGGATATTTACTTGGCCTTTTTTTGATGACATGCACGGCGGGTTTCAATGGCGATTACATAAGCGATAATAATTTATTTAGTAACCTAAGAATATTTTGATACGTAATACTTACGTAATATTTACGTAAGCACAGAGGTACTTATATTTGCTGACAATGGTGAAAGGGATGGCAAATAACTAAAATCTTGCTTGAACTAATACTTGCTAATACTTGAACAGCCCCGAAATTTGTGCTATGATTTTTACAATGATCAAAGAAAAGCATGTTATTAAAACCGCCACTATAAATATGACGAAAATAACGCCATAACGTTTTACTTATATGTAACAAACATTAATTTAGGCTAAATAATGTTACTATCTACTATATTTTATTATTAAATAATATTAGGAAACCACACGAATATTACGGTAAATGCGCTAACATTTGGCATCGTGTATAGGACTATATTATTTGGTTAAGTGAAAAAATTGTGTCTAACAAACGTAACAGATTTAAAAGTTGCCTATTGTACCTTAGTGGTAAACGAACATTTGTTTGAAACATAACATTTGTCTAAAGATCAACGAATAAATATAGATAAATTAACGACGAACTGCAACAGGAGTGTGGTTGTTTTATGCAATAAAAGTTAAGTTTGTCAAAAAAAGTAAAAAAAAAATTCGTTTAATCCATTTTCACAAAAAATATCAATTTGTTTTTGAGCGAAGATTCCAAATTTCGTTAAGGAAATAATAGATACGTAAATATATACAACTTTATAAATATTATTTATTTTATTTTTAACACTTGATTTGTAAAGCGAGAATTTCGCATTATTTGATTATTATTTTTCCACTTTATTAACGTATTACTTAAAAATATTACTGATTTATAAACCGCGTATCTCTCGCTGTTGTCAGGCAAAAAATGAGACTATCTTATCGTCACACTTTGCCAAAAGGTTTTGGCGAGCTTGCAACTCGTCTAGTATAATTTATTAAGAGTGTACTGCGAGCTTTAGATTTATCTCTATATATGTATTATAAGTGAGGATAGTTTTAAATTTAAATACCTGTTTATCTTTGTTAAAATGTGTGTTATCATGCTAGACCAAAGGTGGTCTAAAGACGTATTTTTTTCTGAGTAAGATTGTAAAAGTTCGTTTCAAAGAAATATTTTTTTCAAAAGTTCATTTCAAACATTTTGCATTGAGCCTATATTGCATAAAACATCCATCATAAATAAGTGTAAGTAACTGTAACGACTATCTACTTAAAGTACAAGTGTAAGTCATTCAAATATCTAATACAAAGCTCTCACATATTAACAAATGTCCACTCTCATTCAATACTCTCCACATGATGCTATCACCAATCAAAATGGACGTCATCGACTTGAAATACATTATTATTTATTAATGTAATTGCACTTGATGTCTAGCTCTTAAGTTCGCCAATTTTAAAGGTGTTATTAAAAATATCTAGACAATATTGGACATATATTTATCATTATTATAATATACATAATATATATGAACATTAAAGTGTAATTTATCTACGCCGCAATTATTCATTATTGAAACGTATTTGACTTGGAGGATATAATATTATAATAATATTATCTATTATGGAAGTTGTTTAGATTATGCGATTGCAACTTAAATAACATATACGCACTTTCTCTTTTATTTATACGTATAATTTATTATTACATCTTGATGAGTGACATAACTTAATTCAGACCTATGTCACCCGTATGGTATGACATAATTGTAGTGTAGCCATTGTATAATATATTTCATTATCTTTTCTTGATCTGTTTAAAATATTTAAGTACGTTGCACAAAGTACTTCATGAATGCATCTTAAAAACTATAAAATACAGATTAAATAAAATAAACTGATTTTAGATTTATTATTATAAATTAATGAACACATTAAAATTTAAGTTCATTTCATTTTCACATAAAAAGTTGTCCATATCTACCATAGCTGAACGTGATGTAAATCCACAGTATAATTTAAATTTATACTAAATATTTGTGATCAAACAGCGGCCATTAAAAATAAATTAAATTGAATAACATATCAATAATATTATAAATATAAGATTCTATGATTTAAAAGTGATTGTACTTATTTTAATCTACATTGAGCACAGATAAAGTAAGTTTAGCGAAACGAGAACAACTCTTAACGAATTTAATTTTAGCTGCACAAGCGAGAGTGGTAAAAAATAAACTAACTAGATAGCACCCGGGGAACTAACGACACAATCGTAAAAAGCCTTGACACTGCATATGTAAACGAATCGTGGAAACCTTATGCTAGCAGTAAACGGATCGTCTTCGATCTTCGCGTCGAACTTGGACCAATATGCATTTATGTCAGTACCAACCAATTAACATCCGAATAGAATTAGAAACGAAATATTACCAAATTATTATCGAATTCGCTTCAGGAACTAATACCCCGGCTTTCGGACTGTTTACAAGTCAGAATTCTAACAAAGTTCGAATGTTGAACGATCCGTGTGGAGCCAACATAATCTCGGCTTTTTTTGCTTTATCTGTGCGGTACCTCCCCAACTGGTTTATTTAACCTACTCCAATGCAATGTGTGCATACTGTGTACTAATTTGTTTCGCATAACGAAAAACAGTGCTCTTGAAGGGACGAAAAAACCAATTATTTTCGCAACTTTGAAACAATAAAAATATTCCAGAAAATTATTGACTTTGGTATCCATACGTATCATACATATACCGAGGACTACTTATTCAAAATCAATGTTATTATAATTTTATAAAAGAAAAAAAAAACGAGAATAACTGCGCTCTCAACACAGGGCAGTTACATTGAACTAAAATCACAATTTTCAGTACTAGGGCGCGCTGAGCGTTGTTAGTTGTAAGCAGGGCGCGCGCGGCGGCCGGTCGGTCTCTCGCCGCGGGGACCTAGCGGTTAGTGCACGGCTACATCTAGACATATAGACTGTGAACAGCAACAGCAACAGGCACAAACCTAGGCACCGGTGCGACGCCGACGCGGCCGCGCACCCGCTGCTCGCGAATTGAGCGCCCTCTGCGCTCGACGATTGACCTTCTTCGCGGATCTGAAGAAAATTTTATAATTAGTATAATACAGTTTTTTCAGGCTTTGCTCGTTTCATTGTGTCTTTATATAACGTATATTTTTTCAATCTAAACTAAGCACATTTATTAGTAGATAATAAGCGCGTGTATGTATGTACATAATAATAGATGTTTGATTTTATATGGCGGAAGAAGTGACCGAAAAAAAGACACTAAAATTGTTATAGTGTGTATAGTAATACGTTGCTGTGTTTCTTATTATTCCCTTCTTATACTGATTTACAGGCATAAGGTTTTTTTTAATGAATTAAAGTAGCAAACAAGAATGGACGCCATCTGAAGACTAAGATGGTCGCCTCGTATTTAGTGAACTCCGGCAACCACACCCTCTTCCCGAAACACAATAAATTGCTTTGCGGTAGAATTGGGTGTGGCGGTGGAAAGTAACTGGGCAGCAGCTTATAATAAATATGTAATAAAAACTTTTTAATGATGTTTAATACAATAAATTGCTTATTCCTTTGCCCTTTTATTCCTTCTTTTAGTAAAATGGGATTAAAAAAGACAATAATTAAACAGCAGATAATATTGGAAAAACTTTGAACAACGACTTGTTTTATTTCATATTATTTACTTAAACCCATGTTGTTCCTATTGTCATCTATATCTTTTAATTTTTGTAAATAATGTGTAATTGCGTGTTGCCGTAAAATAAAAGCTATAAAGGCCAATTTCAATAAAACGTCAGTTTTTATTTAAATCACACTTATTAAGCTATATTGAATTGATGTAACATTTATTCTACATAAGCACTACAGATAAAAAAATACTTATACGCAGACTACTAAACTTTAGCAATTAGTCAGTAGATAACTAAGTATAATTAGAAACTTTTTCATTGCAACCTTAACATTTAGTCAACATCTCAATCAGCATTAATAAATTATTGAAAAAAGTAGTTTAATAACAAATACATCACTAATATGTTATCCCCTAATAAATTATATTGGCATTTGTAGCCTGTTGAACATAAATCAGATAAATTAGTGACATTTAATTATCTGTGTAATTAATTAACTATTTCCGTACCCAAATGTCCGTGACATTTCTTCTAAGTTCAACGACAGCCAACGAAATATCTAAGTCAGAGAAAACGGAATGATATTTCTGATTGAACTGTCTCAGATTTTATTTGTTACATAATATTGGGAGGTCTTACATATTTTTATTACATAGAAGTAGCAAATGCATAGAGGCCACCTGGTGTTTAGTGGTCTCTACAGCCCACAGACATTCATATCCAACCTCAGGTTGGATCGTAATCCTACCTCAGATCGTGAAAAGAAGCGTTGTCACTTCTGAGGACTAAGAGGGTCGCCTTGTATTTAGTGTGCT
>DWNH01000840.1:0-13080 GCA_018249895.1 Tiana niger
TATTTAAAATATATGTATTAAGTGATTGTGGTCAATTAAATTAATAAATAAATAAATAAATAAAAATGTAATTTAATCAACGTTTATCGCATTATACTTTCCTTTTTGCCTAAGCCAAAATCCACAATCTTCCACTTTTAAAGGTAGCTGGAATATTCAGATTATTAAGACGACAAATTCACCAAACTTGTTTTCATGAACTCTATATTTAAGTTAAGCACTCTGACTTTATAAATAGCATCAAGTTGTTTACACCATATTAATATTACCCGTACATTGATAACAAACAACTCTGTCAAGTTGTTTCTGGATTTCAAGTAATTTTCTGGAAACATCTTTCATTCAATGCATTCTCTTATCAGACTTAATAGTTATATCACATTTATCTGTGACGTTTTGCTCCATGAAGAACGCGCATAGATATTTGTTACAGTTGACAATCTTTCAATGTAATAGGTGCCTAGGTATATATTTATTCCAATAAAGCGGTAAAACCATTTAACATACGTAATGGTCCATTATGCATGTTATCAGTTCGTCTAAATAGAGATTTTATAGCTTCCCTTTCCTATTATCTTCATTACAATAAGTACAGGCAATAACATTGAAAGTGAGACAAGTTTTTAAGCTATCAAATACATAATCTCTTCCACATTATTCAAAAGTTTTGTTTAGATATCTGTTGCAAATCACGCGAAAAGCACTTTACGAATTTTGATGTTATTTGATCTAATAATAGCTTATTATTTAAAGTATCACTTAAGCACTTAAGTAGCACTTAACCCGCAACTCTATTCATGTAGGTAAACTAAGGTTTATCTTGATATATTACAAAAGTATTACCTAAACTACTCTACGACGATTTACGATTTTATCTATAAGAAAGACGCACAAACATTAAAGTAAATTTCGTAGTTTTTAATCATTAGTAGAGTTGTTTATTTATTGTTATATAAGGTTTTTATTGAATGGTAATGTTTCTTTTGCTACAAGCTTCTTAACAATTGATCCACAATTTAAGTTAAACGAACATACATAAATAGAAAAATAAAAACTATAGTTTTTGTTACGATACCTATCATATACATAATATATATCTACCTACTAGACTAAGTACAAAAAACGGACGTAAACTAAAAACAAACAAATCACAAACACATAATATTTGTAAAATACATAGGTATTCAATTTGCTACCTTTTTGATATATAATTGACTGTGTTAATAAAACATAGTAGATATTAATTGTGTTTAGTGTATAAATTCCTTTATATTTTGGTTTGTCCTCAATCTTCCTACCTTTCTGATCGTAACAAAATAATTCTATTATGATTTGATTTATTATATAGATAATAGATCAATTCATAATAGATAGGTATAATATAGATTAGTGATGCTATTACCACGAATTATTTCGCTACGATCAGAAAAGTGTGGTTGCTCGTATACTCAGTCATCGATAATAAGTTATCTACACACCATCTACACAGGGCTTTATGCCCTATATTGGCAAAGAATATAAATAACAAATAAACACTACGTCACCATCCGATGGCGGAGATCAGTATTCTTTTTGTTTTATAAGAATGCTCACAAGCTAAAGCATGCTTGCTTTTACAGCATTATGAAATCTCTACGATAAGACATCGTGCACATACGTGATTTGTATGTGTTGTGTTACTGTGTAGGTATATAATATGTATATTAGTGTAACTATATTTGTTTTCATTGCACACAGAATTACACGCTTTTTTACAGGATGTATAGTTTTTAATCTTTTAATACAAGAGCATCATGTCTACAATACAATAATGATAATTATATCGAGAGATAGTTGCTTGTTTTAATTTGTCCTAGGTTCAATAAGCTTTTACGTGGGAATGCGACAAAGATAAGGTTTGTTTATGCTCTCCTAACTGCACTTTATAATGAGGTTGTCTAGCTGGCGATTACCAGTAAGGATCTAGAACAACATTGACGTTATCTGTGGTAGGATACATCAATTGACATAGTAAATTACCAATTAAATTAGACCTCAGACTGCTCCTAAAACGTGTTTATGTTGTCTATACTGCGTAGAAAACTTGTAAGAACAGTGACTGCAGCCGTTTATAAGTCACAAAAAAAATTATATACATATTAAATTACTTGAAGAAATTAATAGTTCTTTTACCTTATCTCACCCTCATAAATCTAATTCTGTATTTATATACGTATATACAAATTAATATCTTATCGTTGATAGCTCATGTAAATCTTGGGTACTTGTTTAAGTTTAAAAATTATTTATCCTGTTTTTAGCTTATTGTGTTTTTTTTTAATAAATTAAACCTCCAAATGTAAAACAGGCAGTCGGGCCACCTAATAGTAAGTTGTCATCGTTTCCTATTAACATCGTCAACACCAGAGGAATTGCTAACATTTATAATGTTAATACATCGTGTGTGATGGTTAATATAACAACAAAAATACAAATATTTTTTTTTGCAACAGATCTAAAGACATGAAACATTTCAAAATATTCAATAGAATCTTGCTGATTAAAAAATGCTTATTATTTGCACGAAGATTAATATTATTGACAATGACTATAAAAATGATAACAAAGAAATTATTATAGCCAATAAAAAATCTATTACTCTTAACCTGTGTTACCCCAACAACATTTATTGCCGTTTTGATTATGTTATTTACTATCTATTTAGCGCTATAAATCATACTGGCGTACACAAGTGATATGATTCTATTTATATTTGAAGTTTGAATCTGAATTTAAATTTATGCTTTTCTACATGTCAGCAATATTTTGGAATTTGATTGTAAAATAAAATTAAGTTGAAGAAAAACAAGAGAGTTGATATATTTTTTGTAAAGCCCGGTCCCGGTCGGTAACATTTACTGGCGCCGGACTGCGGAGGTTATCGGGCAGGCGCGTGCGGGACGCCAATCGTGTACGTCGCATTGCGCATAAATATACGGCGTTGTGATCACTCACATTAGTCTATAAAGTGCGGTAAGGGTTGTCAGTTATACGAAATGGTGAGAAGTTCTCTACGCGGAGATATTTGCGGTTATTGTAACGCTTGTGTCCGGCTACGGGTTAGTGCCGCGCGGGGCCGCAGCCCCGAGCCATTAGAATGTGCATATAAGCATATTTTGGAATCCTACGCCGGTAGCGCCGATGAGAGCGGAACGACTGAGAAAATGCCAGAATCACCAAAACCTGTGTGCGCTTCGTGCCGATGGACATCTGACGCTCAGTTTCCTGAAACTCCACCATCATCTAGCGATCTCAGTTTAGAATGGAGCTCACAATCTTCTTACAGACCGCGTGTACGCCGATATAAGAGATAAAAAGAGCTCTTTGGAGCTCCGCGGTACCAGCTGCGACATCTTCAAAAAAATTTTTTCGAGATGCCTTTTCAAGAAAGCGTGGAAAGCGGCCTGGTTATACTCGTATGCCCGCTGTTACGTTACTAGTCAATACATTTTAATTCTGTGTTTTTAGTGTTAAGCTTGTTATTGAATAAAATAAATAAATTATTTTGTTGTGAAGTTTTATTGTTCTTAAATATTAAAAGGTTAACGAATAAGTTTTTTTGATTAAATAAGGTACATTCTAATCCAGTACGTTCTATAAAAAGTATTTTCCTGTCCTTGTCATGTTTTGGAACTCCCAACCTTTATCCCTAACAAGTTCTCAATCAATTTATAGGTATTTTTAAAAGGAAATTAAAAGCATACTATCTGTCTTGCTAATACTATAATTGGGTTCCTCAAATAGTTTTTGTTTTTATTATTTACTTCTCTTACATTTATTTTATTATCTTTATATATTTTTGGTTTAACTATTATTTTCTTTTCTCCCTTTAGTTTGGTCATTCTGTCTTTGCGGGTGCACATTTATCAATTTATTTATTTATTTACTTTTAGTACACCTTTGTCTATTGTTCTCTCTGAAAGTTGTTTGTGCTAAGGCTGTCTAAGAAATTGAAAATTTAGCATTAAGATCACCTTTTGTATACCGTAGGTTTTAAATAATCATGTATTTTATTATTATGTATATATTGCTATTATCATTAGGTATTCTTATTTTGTAACCGTGTCATATTGTGACTGTTTTTATTATCTACCTAATGATTAAATGTTTTCTTATTCTATATTGGCCGAAAGCGTGGATATAGGTAAGATACTAATTATTACTTTGATACATGTACGTAGGTATATTATACATTGTACATTACAGTTATATTTATATCCATATATGTATATATTATCCATAAATAGTTTATAAAAATTATTATAGAATTAAAAGCAGCAAATTTTTAAAACCCGCTTGCAGCCAAAGTTTTGCGATGTCAAGAAGAATTATACTTAATACCTAATATGATATTAAATTTTTTTAGACAGGCCTTGGCGTTAAATAATATTAAGCTCAGTGCCTACGGAAAAACCTATTTCTATATCCGGCAGTGGATCAAGTAGGTATGTGAAACCATTGAAACTGAGATCCTACCGTAGGTGGCTTGGCACGAGTAGTAATGTGATCCAAATCATAAAAAATTAATAAAATAAGTCATATAAGTACCTACTTTTTGTACGAGAAACATATTAATTTTTTTTACAAATGACTTACAGAATGACTATAACTATAACAAAAAAACATAACTTTCCTTATAGTCGTTTTAACGTTTAAAATTTATTTATTCCTGAAATTTATACGAACGAACGAGACAATCATTAGGAAATGAAACGATAGGAAATGAAATGAAAATCATTTATTTGCATAAATATAGGTATGGGTATGTAATGATGGTACAAACACATTTAGAAAGTTACCATACCATATTTCACCAATTTTGATATACAAACCAACTTTGGTGAAATATGGCGAAATAGATACCAGAGTGAAGGTGATACTTTGCAAGCATACAGAGTTGGCCCTTACTATGTGAACCTATAACGATTCGCACCAAAGAGTATATACATACTATAACTCGCATGAGACTAGACTTGCTGCTTCTCGGCAGGTCGACTTTTACGGACTTACCCCCACCATGCACAGTCATCTATGCATTTCTTTCTGATGCTTTCAACATGCCTTCTCTTGATGCACGCACGTTCCCGTGTCACGCCGTCTCTGGTCGCGTATTCTTCGCAGCCCTTGAAGTGATTGGAACCGAAAATTAATAGTACAAGTATCTGTATTGGACGGCCTTCGCTGTCTGATATAGGGCCACAGCTTGAGCAGCTATTCTGTGCAGGCATCCCTTTAGCAGTAGGCAGCTTTACTGGCCGCTCTTCACTAACATCTCGCCTGCAGCTTCAGATCTGTGTTGGCATCTTGCTGGTAGACGCTGATTTGCGAACGCATTGCGCCGCTGCCAGGAGATCCACGCAGCGCCGCTGTCCACAGCAGCGGCTCTGCATAGGTATCCTGGCTGCAGCCGCAGTTTTACGTAAGCAGCATACCCCCAATCTCAGCTCTGCGCAGGTACCTTGTCAACAGCTACAACGTGTACAACAAAATCCTCTTTATTGTACACGAATATATTAAAATAATATAACATTGAACGATAGTAATAATTGTACATCAGGCGATCTTATGACTAAAAACAGCGATATTTTCGAGACAATCCTTAATTGTTATGTAAAAATACATAGAAAGAGAGAATAATATTTATTAAATTCAAGAAATATTCAGCAGACGCGTAAACGGTGTGAGACCATAGACATGTAACTGCAGTAAAAAAAGTTTTTGGAGAAGGAAGAGGATTAAATTAGAAAGAAAACGTAAACGTTAATTTTTTTTACGTTTGGATAGCTTAATTCAAACATAAAGCAAAACAATGCAGACAGAATATGAGCGTTCAGATATGTTAAGAGAGCGTAAAGTAGCAAGTAAGTTATTAAGGTCATCGTATGAAATCACTTGCTTACTGTCCATTCCTAGACGAATGTTGACAGTGATCTTGATACGGATACTTTTTTTTTTATTAAATAAAAGTAGCAAACGAGCGTGCAGGCCACCTGTTGTTAATTGGTTACTGCACAAACATCCATTTGCCTTAAATTCAGGCAGTACTTTAGTCCTACCTGAGATCGTAAATAGATGCGATTGATTTGCGATTGCTACTTCTGAGGACTAAGACAGTCGCCACGTATTTAGTGAACTCGTACAAGACAGTTCTCAATTGTAGATACTAGCCAAATGTAGCTTTTTTGCCACAAGAAACATTGAAGTTGACTAAAATATCAGGTTAAATGTATGAAAAAAAAACTCAAAAAATTATTATATTTCCAGTAATACTACCGACAATTTATTTACTGACCATTTCTTTATTTATTTACGAGGTTTTTCAGATAACCTAATAAATAGTTGCCTACGTGAATGAATCTTAAAGAAAATATTTTTAGCATCAAGTTTGTTTTCTTTTCAGCATCATTACTTAGGTCGTTAGGTTACACATTGAGTTATCTTTTTGCATGTGTTTTAGCGTGCGTGATTACTTGCGTGCGCACAAGTGCGGTTGTATCTATGTGGACACGGAAACTTGCTATTTAGATAAATCAAGAGCAGTTTATATGAAAGGAAACAAAAGAAAATTTTAATACGCTTATGTCGACGACGGGCATTACAGGTGATTTTTTTTATATATCTATCCTAGTGCGTATTTTTGAATATTTTCATTAAATTAACGCTACATAGCCACTGATAAAGAATTTTCCAATTTTATACTAATTTCCTTATTTTTAATGCTTACTACTTTTTTATAAAACTTTTTTTATAAAAAAGTAGCAAACGAGCGTGAAGGCCACCTAGTGTTTAGTGGTCACTGCAACCCATGGACATCCATTGTCAATTTCAGCCTGTACTTTAGTCCTACCTGAGATCGCAAAAAGGTGTGTTGCTACTTCTGAGGACTAAGATGGTCGCCTAAGTATGTATAAAAGTGTAACTGAAAAGGCAATAGATACCTTTTTTAAAAATGCCTTCTGTTAAGTGGTGTCTGCAACCCATAGATGGCGCTTCATATTAAAAATATCCTACTACATAGGTCATAGTCAGGCTTTTAGGGGGACATCCTACGGGAGTTACTCCTTAAATGGTGGTTCCTGCATTACATCACCATGTTTCACAAAGATTTATAAGATAGATATATAGATATAATTAATATCTTCGTATTTTCTTAATTATAAGTCACTATATAAAACACAGTACCTGGGATACATACATAGTTTTGCTCTGTTAATTCTGTCATGGCATTAATTCGTGAACATAGTAGTACTTATAAACAGGAGTTTCCTCTAAAATTTTCTCGTTAAATAATAATATAAAATAATAAATCAAAGTCAAACAAATTAAAGTTGCAAGTTATTTTTATTTAGAATGAAGAGCAAAAACAAAATGAAAATTTTTCATTTGAAAGAAAGAATCAATATAAATCATTCAACAGTATCTACACAGTTTTAAATTAGCACATAAATTGTGTAATATGTGACTTTTACTGTTGCATTGCAAAGTTAGATTAGATACTAAGAGTCGTATCAACTATATTGACGTCAATAATGGAATAATAAATTAATATAAAATGTGATTATTAGCTACAATTGCAATCGCCTTATGGAAGGAATATTCGCTTATTCAAATTAGGTTTTAATTTCACATACAACTTAAAATCATGACATAAATTAAAAATATTTTTTTTCTTTCCCCTTAAACATATAAATGACACTGTCATAATATACGAGTATAATGCCTCTATTGCGTGGTGATAAAGTAATACTACATTAGGAATAGAGCGTAGATTTTAAAACATTTAAAAAGTTTGATAGCAATAGGTAACATGCAATATGATCAATTCCTTGCAATGCGCTAATGTAGAGCTCATGTTTTGAATATTAAACATCTGCCTGAAATTATTTTAATCGATCCCGGACATAAACGGGCTATTATAAGTTTAACATGTGTACCTACCTGTGTATTTGTGTACCTGTCTGTGGTGTCGTGGAATTAGAAGAACGAATTTGAGTGTGTGAGTGAGAGTAAACGAAAGTTTTGTCTGTCGTGATGATTCTTAGCTTTATTTGGTGATATTCAGCTTTCATTGGAACTTGTGTTAGGATGTCAGTTAATATTGAAGTTGTGTATTTTAAATGTTGGTTTTACGTTTAGTTTTAGTAGCCTTTTTTATACCATTCATTGAACGATTTTGATGACCAGCAGCTTATGAAAGGTTTTTGTATCGGGCTTTTTAAATTTGTAAATTATTAAAAAACTTGTTTAATAGATAAAATTAACTGTTGTTAAAATCATACCGTTAATAACATGTGTTGTATATATAGTTTGAATGTTTATAAAAATACGATTGTTTTTCTTCCCTTTCTGCAAATGTCTTAAAACTCACGTTTTTCACCTTACACTAAATTACATTAAATACATACATACAGTATTAAATTAAAAATGAGTATAAAATGTTTATTCAATTTTAATTTAAGGTTTTAGCTCTTGCAAGGAATGTCTCGTACTACATAACACCTGTAGGTACTAATAACTTTCATCATAGTATCACTTCAGTCATAGAAGTTACAGCAACACAGCACAACATAGATAAAAGTGCCTCTATCATGTTTGCCTTTGTCCTTGTAATTGTCCTTGTGTGTACATGAATTATAAATAAGTAAAACATTAAATACTTAGACTAATACACAAAATCTTGTAAATAACCCCGAGAAATACAAATTTAAAAAATTAGAACATTGTTAATGGATGTCCGCTTTAAAAATTGAATAAATTGGATATAAAGTTTGTGACACAAATAAGAAGACTTGAATTATAGTTTCATAGCTGTTTTAAAATAATTAAATTATATATAAATAAATATGTTTAAAAACATGTACGTACAACGATTATTTTATATTTACAAGTTATATACAGAAATATCTACAATTTGATTATTTAATCTACGTATAACAAGACTTATAACATAACTCACTACTGGGTGTGAAAAAGGCGTGTTCATTATTTATCTAATGTACAGATTAAGTCGGTACGATGTGAAAAAGTCTACCTGATAATAAAGTCTTACAAAAGTTAGACATTCCTATATTATTAAAATTTTTAGAGATTTAATTAAAAGAGCACTATATAAGTATTTAATTATTAAGTTACATTTAAAACAAACCAGAATTATTTAAGATAAAAAATATAAAGTTATATAAGTCCATCAAAGTACATTCATTTGTGTTATGATGTTATGTATCGATCTACACAAAATTACAGTGATATAATAATAATTTACGTTTTTCAGTAAAACTTAATTTGTATGTTCAATGAATGTAAAAAAATCTGGATTTTAATTGTTAAGTAATTTTAAATATAGCTAGCTACATTTACCCTTTTAACAGAAAATTATTATTATTCCAAACAATTTTTACTAAAGGATAGACTAACAAAAGTATTACTGAGAAATCATCATCAAAAAAAACATCAATTCCTTTTTGTTACATATATTTATGAAAATATATTTTAATTGCTGATTTTTTCATTATTTATTTTATCAGCCTATAAATATGTATAATATAAAAACATTTATATATAAATAATATTAAGAAAGCCCGTGTAGTTGACATAAAAAAAGGTCAAACTGAAAAGTTTATTATTTTCGTAGAATGAAGTGAATAGAAAAGTTGTTAAATAAATTGATTGTGATACGCGTTTTGTGCTTGCAGGTTTTCAGGGTAGTACGAAACACAATAGTAGTCTTTGTCACTCTCAAAAAGTTGTTCTCATAGAAAAGTTTTCTTTGCTTGTGCTTAAACATTGAGTTCCATAACGTTATTAATATGGGGGATGCTAAACTTTTCAGATACCGTAACACTTAGTTTCATTTAGGATTCAATTTATTTTATGGAACCCCATATCTAATGATTACAAATCGAAGACACTATAATTTAAATACGAACAAAAGCTTTTATAAGAAATATTTTAAAAGAAACACTTTATTCTTTTAAATTTTAATGTGATTGTTATTTAACAGACAAAAATAAATAGTTTCCCGAAACCCTGGTGACTTTTACCTTTAAGTTCTGAACCCACTTATATATATTATCGTTGATATAGACAACGGCAGAGACTGAATCGGGCCTGCGTAAGCGAGTAGTACATGAAAATAATGACATAGTTTTCTTCTTGCACGCGTATACAGTAGTTTGCGAGTGTACACACGTGTTAATTAGTGTGTTTATACGGCTTATCGTATTACGCAAACTTTCTTCCCCAACTTTAGTTTTATGTCACCTATAGTCAATTTTATGAAGCAAACAGTAGAACAGTTCAGAGGACTTATAATTAAGCATATGTACGTATTACTGATTACATTATGATTTTACATACCTACGTGTTTGTTTCTTAATACCTATACAAGTTTCCTTTGTTTCAGTGCGCGAATGGATAGGTTATATTGGGAGAACTGGTGGCGGCTGGTGCTATAGTTGGTAGAGGAGGCGTAGGATATATAAGGCAAAGGGTGTTACCAGTTGGCCCTAACATTCCTAACAATAAATAAGAGACTAGAGAACCGGATAGTAGGCCGCCGTTGTAAGATAGCGTCATCATGTTTCCTGGAATTAAAATACAGTTTAACGGTGTCTGAGGTCTGATATTTTCAATTAATCATAATATTTTTTTTAAAGGAATGAAATAGCAAGATGTTATGTGATCTCTGTAACAATAGGTTTCTGTATTTGACGTCAATTAATACCGGAGGGCTAGTAATATATGCGTTGCTGCTCTATAGGACTAAGGTGGTCGTGATTCATATACATACATATATAAAGTGTTTTGTTACTATACCCTTCTTCTGAAACACAATTAATTGATTCACGGCAGAGCTTACGACTTGTCTCAAACTTTGATATTCTTTTAATTTTTTTGTGTAGAGGCTAATGAGTTACAACTCAGTTGGCAAAATAGTTTACAATACCAAAATATCTTATTAGATGGTAAAGTTTTATAGTAAGCAAGTACAATGTCTTTAATTTCAAAATCGATGACATTGCCTTTTTTATGTAAGGGGACTGACAAATAGGCATACCGGCCGTCGCCTATGAACATTTGCAACAGCAGAGGGTTTGCCCTTGCGTTGCCAGCCTTAAATGACTCTGTGTAAATGTATAATATTTTACTATCCAGGACATTCCTTACACTCTTACACTTTTATGTTCTCAGCGCCATTATTGGTACTTCTTTTTACTTATTATAATAACTATCTACATACATATTTATCTAAATAACAATAATCCTACCTGCGATTTCCCTATGATCTCTTCCAACACGAGAGGGCGCCATTATCATTGGAACAGATCCAAAAAGGCCGTTCGTGAAACCCAATATTACGGAGAACATAATAGGATAAACCTGAAAGGATGAAATCCAAAATATACTATGGAGGAAAGACTCCTACAACAGTTGTTACCGGACGTTGCTTTGAGAAAGCAACACGATGTTAGTAGGTACTTCTACAGAATGTGTTACCAATATTATCTTACTAATAAATAAAATTTGCGTCAATATGCGCATGGAGTATGATATTCTCATGACACATGAGGAGGCAAAGATCAAAACCGGACATATCCGCATTCAGTAATTTGTCATAAAACAATAAAGACTAAACTATTACTAACTCACAGTTTTAAAAGGTTTTTAATATACCTATGTTATTAAAAAAATGTAAATTATTTTCTCTATAATTATTATTTAATTATAATTATTATTTTCTCTCAGAAATATTTTGGGTTCCAGTGCGAATATCAAAACCTCCCAAAAATTACGATTTTATTATTGAATTTGCGTGTCTAAACTTAATTTTATATTTTATATAAACATATTTTGTGTTCAAAATGTGATGCGAAGTCACGAACATGCTCTTCTTATTGATAAATAAACGGTAGACCATATTCAAGCCTTAATCGGTTTTTTTATCATCTTTAATAAAAAAACTTGAATTTTTAAAACTACGTTAAAACAAATTTAAGTCTATATCATAAATAAAACTGTTGAAGTTGAATCATAAAATAAGTATATAATCTGATCTGTATTTTAGCTTCCTCTGACAGAGAAGCCGAAGAGCTGTTATAGATTATAATTAATAATTACATTACATATTAATTAAAAAAGGCCTTCGTCATTACAATATGTGTGTATTGATCTCTGTATTATCTGTACCGAACTTTGTACCTCAGCAATAAATGTTTTGCTATTTTTTACTTATATTACTATTTGATACTTACATCGCCAACTATATGAGGCGAGTTCCTTGGCGCCGCACACAACAGCATCAGTGGCACTAAGAGCAGGCGCACCCCACTGGCCATTAACAGTTGACTGCGGCTCCATTCATATGGCCAGGCTGCCGCTATCTACAAATTTAATAAATAATTATCTTTGGATAATTCACACATGGACATCCGTTCCTAAACTAGGCAGAGCCTGTACTATGGTAATCATATAGATATTCTTAAGCAGATAATTATATAAATAACTTTACACATAGACACATGTATTATGTCCTCATCACACAAATATGTGTCCTGGTTGGGAATCGAACCCACGACCTCCGGCATAGCAATCAGAGTCCCATACCACTAGAACAAGAGGCCCGTTATTTTGGAGCATCAAATTCAATCTATTTCTAATAGATGTTTAAATATGTACATACGTAAATATAATTACAACAATTAATGATACGTACAATCAAATAAGCAGCCATACATAATTTCTTCGAATAAAATCTCGACATTACAGTGTAACGCAGTAATTAGCTAATTGTCTTACATAAGATGATAAGTTATCACTTGCAGTAATTATGTTGTATCTCCATTTTAGTTGTAGTTTATTTTTAAGTAAAATTATAACACGTGTAAATTAAGCGATAAGTTTATGAAATTTATCTGTAGATATACACGTGCCGCAATTTATGTAGGTACTTAAAAAGAATTTATGAATTACTAGCTGACCCGGCAAACTTCGCATTGCCTTATTTAGACTACCATTTTTTGATCGTATCTCGGCAAGAAGTAG
>DWNH01000841.1:0-13079 GCA_018249895.1 Tiana niger
TTGTTTATATCAAGGTTCTGTCAGAGGTAGAGTAACAAACTTGTAACAAGATGCAGTAAGAAGTAACCTTAAAAACTCTTGCACCAAAAACAACGACTCCGCCCTCTCGTTTCATGGCTCCGAGACGAACTTTTCTAATTTATTCATAACACGAAACCCTCGCTTGTAAAGTTGCTAGGAGTTCCGTTAACAATAAGGATGAGCATTTCAAAGAAAAATAATTTGTACTCAACGGAAAACGTAAAACAGAAGAGATTGAGTGTTTCGAGATGTTTTATGATAATGAGTCCAAATTGAGAGGTTGTTGAAACAGCAACAAATGTACAACGTCAATGGTATGTTAAACTGCTGTTCGCTGTCTTTAAGAGCTTCATAGAAGTGTATTTAGTGGAAGATGTACCTATTATGTATTAAAATTGAAAGATAATATTTCTATCGTGAAGCAATTTTTTTTATTGAATAACCCGTGGATATCAGTGTGTTTGTGCTACGTGAGATCGCAAACAGATTCGTTGTTACTTCTGAGGACTAAGATGATCACCACGTATTTAGTGAACTCCGACAGCTACAGCTTTTTTCCGAAACATTCTAAATTACTTTACAGTACATTTGGGTGTGTTAGTGTGACTTCCTTGGGCGGCAGATAAGCACCTACCAAACCGTTGGATTAGGGTGTGAAAATTTATTGTATTTTGGAAGAATTTTAGCCCCCAGGAATAGCAACGCATCTATGTACGATCTTAGGTATAGAGTATAGATAGTATAGACGGTACTGAAGTTGAATATGGATGTCTCTAGGTTGCCGAAACCACTTAACACCATATGGCCTGCATGTTTGTTTAAATTTATTTTTATCTGCATAACATTCAACTTTGTCCGTAACATTTATAATATCGTTTTCTGTTTTGAATATCTTTTTTTTAAACTACAATTTCTACCACGCACCCGACTATGAACAGTTAAGAAAACAATACCGAAACCTTATTTAATTTCATCTTTCCAATACTCTGAACTGCGGGGTGCCGCGATATTAAAGAGAGACCAGAAGCCCGAACAACTCTGAATATTTACAACAAAAACTTTTACACTGTAATTATTCGTGAAAATCAGCATCTTTCTCGAAATTTTTGGGAAATAATTAAATGATGAAGTGTAGGACAATTTCAATTTTGTTTCGTTGTTTTGTTTTCATTTTTGTGACGCCTTCAACACCGTTTATGGATATTTGTTTCTTTTCTAGTTCTCCGGTTACAAAGCTTGGAACATTTGCTACATGTCTTAGTTCTGTAGAAATACTTGCCTAGAAAGAACATTCTTGATCATTTTAAGCATTTTTTGCATAGCAACGAAATTCGATGATGCTATTCTTTTGGGAGTTTCGCCACAGTAAATGTACGATTCACGTACTATTTTGGTTCAGTACATTTAAATGAGAGTCGCGGATATATTTCCAACGTTAAACCTTCATACTCCAATGGGTTTAAATAATGAGGTCGCCGGGATTTTGCGCGGAAGGCGAAATGATTGATATATTCCGCTTACGAATAACATGCAGTCGGTTGTCGATTGCGGGCGTTTATAAATGTCGCAATATTATACCTCTCTTGCCTTTTTATAAATTTCCCTTAGGATATATAAATATTTGTGAAGGTGGTTTTGACTAGAAAAAATACTGTCTTCACGATTAGCTTCTGGTTTAGTCCCGTCAACTTTGAGACTCAACCTTTTTTCTTGGGAAATGCGTTTGTGCATCGTCACGGGATCGCTTATGCATGCTACGTTACCTCGAACGGTTGACCTACATATATATCCTTTTTTGACTATCGTCCTTATCAAATGTAAGTTAATAGAAGACGAAGAATGCTGGCTACCTATGTAGTGTAGTGGTTACCGGTCCTCCATTCGAATTGCCCTGGGTTCGATCATCAGAAGATTCAGAAAATTATTCATATTTCTGTTCCTGGTCTGAGAGTTAATGTGATTGTCTTAGTGTGCGTCCCTGGTACCTAGTGAAACCCTAGTGTGGGACTGGGAGTATAACAAATATGTAAACGAGTTGTGTTCCGGAGGAAGGGTGTGATTGCCGGATATTCCTAAATACGAAGCGATCATCTTAGTCCTCAGAAGTAGGAACGCATCCATTTGCGATCTCAAGTAGAACTAAGGTACTGCCTGAGGTTGCAAGTGGATGGCTCAGGGGTTGCAGTGACCACTAAACACCAGATGGCCTTTATGATCGTTTACTACTTTTATTAAAAGTATTTATTGAAAAAAAGTATTTATTGAAATTGAATTGTGTATGTGAATAGAATAAGCGTCTAGCGTGAAAAAATTGCAAAAATCCTCAACAAAACTTGACGATTCATGAGTTGTAACAAATAGAATCAGAGACAGAAATATTTTTGACTAAACCAACATTCACTCAGTTTAGTATAAGCGGTTCACTCCAAACACCAAAATGATTGATATATTTCGCTTAGCAATAAAATCGAGTCCTTGGCTGTCGGTCGCAGACGTTTATAAACGTCGCAGATTTCACGGTTGCTGTCAAATGTCTAAATAATCCAGTACATAAATGACGATAAATATTCCAGAAAGATTTCTTAGCCCGAATTGAATTTAGAAGGCTGGATGGAATAAAAAAAATTATTGTTTTCAACATTCCGTGTTAGGACTTACTTCGTGTGAATGTAGTTAGTAATTATATGATAAGGGAGTCAAAATATTTTAATATATGTACATATAAAGCTAGCGAAATTTTAATATGAGAATAATTAGAAAAGTAATTTCTTTAAAATAAACGGCTTGCTTGACTTGAGCAAAAAAGCCGTGTCCTAATATCGTACATGTGATATATGTATTTCCGCTTACTTGTACGCACTGGATTTAGATTATTTTACGTTTTTTTTTGTCAATTAGGGAATTTTTAAGTCGAAGAAATGAATGCCTAAATTGAACGGTGGAATATTACCTAGAATCCAGGTGAAGAAAATGAGACATTACATTACTATTCTTCGAAGTACTTACTTTAGTTAGGTACACATAAAAGGATACTTGGAAGGATGTTACCTAGGATCCAGATTAGGAAAGCGCGAGATAGGCATTAGCTTACTATTCCTCTAAGCACTTACCATAGCTGGTAGAACACATAAAAAGACACTACGAAGGCTGGGAGGTCGGACAATTTTGAGTCATTCATGATTCAGACTGCGCACTTTTGTACAGAAATGAGAGAAGTAACTTCAGGTGATGTATAATTAACTAAGGTTATCAGTTATAAAACTACTTTCTCTGACTCAGTTTAAATCCTCACCCAGAAAAATGTGGTAATTACGTTAGGCATGTAATTTAAAATGATACGGCCATGTACATTATAACATTTAAATGAATATTTCATAAGATTACACTTTAAAAACTAAATTAATAAATTTATAAATTTAAAATTAATAAATAAATTAATAAATTAAAAAAAAAATTCATAAATTTAAAATTACTTTAGAATCTAACGCGATTCAACATTTATTTTTTAATATAAATGACTTTTAACATAATGGCAACATAGTTAAAACAAACTGTTTTTAACATATTGTATTAATTTGCGACCGTGCTAACACGAGGTAGCTCGTTGGTAACAAATATTTATTCCTTAGGGATAAACAGTTGATAACAAAACTACATCGTTGTAGTTGTCTGCTACAAGCTCAAAAATTCGGTTAACCGAATCAGGACGGCGCGTAGCAGAATAATTGTGTCATATTTTTCCTGCGCACCACCCTTTTAAGACGAAGCCATTTCCTTAAAATAAAGGGCTAAGTTCCCATAGAGATGAGAGTGAAATATTGTTATAAAAAGCACTGAGAACGCCAAAAGAGGGTAATATTACCGCTGGAAGCGTGGCTCTTGAGTAGAGTAGCTCTGGTTTGAATGCATAATGGGATATGACTTATAAAGGAGCGAGAAAAGATTATTATAATGCAAAAAAGCCGATGAAATTGGTTATAATGGAAGTGAATGGATGTTGTACGTTCTAAGCTTTATCCTGACGCGTGGTTTTAACTTTTTAAATTTCCTACCTATAAATAAATATCTTGGGACACTTCACTAGAACTCATTGAAATATCAAATTCATCCGATCTCAAACTAGACAAAATATGTGTTATGGTAACCAGATACAAAACAATACAGATACAATGAAATATAATAATATATAATAGGTCGTAGGTTCGATTCCCATTCAGTGAAATGTTTGTGTGATGAGCACGTACGTTTGTTATTTTGGGTTAGACAAGGATGCTCTCGTAGTGCGGTATTTTTTTTATCATGTAGTTCATGCGTTTTTTCTGCAATAAAATCAAACCTAAGAATTTAATATTCAAGTGATTTCTTTATTTTTAATTCAAATTTGTATTGCTATTTTATAAAGTTCGCACATACTAAAATACGTTCATGCTGAAATAATGCTACCCTAATCCTGATACACTTTTGAATCTCATTTCTTGGGTGTTACTATTAAAATAAAACAGGACATTTCCTACATTATTCAAATTTAAGGTTACTTTTCACAAACTTATTGTGCCTGAAACTCCGTGCTTCCAGACGATTCTTGTGTCATAATACACATATACAAAAAGTTCTGGATTTGATCCTCAGCGGGGCATAGGGAAATTTAAGATAACCAATAGGATTCCTGTTCCCGGTCTGGGTGTTATAGCACTTGTGTTTGTGTGTGTCCATGGCGCTCATGATATAGGGAATTTTGCTATGGGATGGTGAGACGTAAATTATGGTTGTATTATAATCATTACATAAAACTAAGTCGCAGAGTTTGTCTTTGTGTATGTTTCTTCCCTTTATGGATATACAGTACGCAGGTAATTGTTACAATAGTTTTCACTCAAATACAGTAATTTTACTGAAGGTATATTTATAATACATATATTTTAAATACATTTTACCAAATTTTTATTGTATAGATAATTATATTACTTGCTAACTTAAGTAATCTTTAAAAATTACCTAAATAGGTTTAATACAGATTAAAAAAAAACACAATTAAGTCGTTGGTATGTTGTATGACAGGACCACTTTTATATTTATAATAATATTAATTTGTAAATATTATGCCATTAACACTCGTCTTAAATATCCAAACTCATTTAAAACTATAGCATAAATATCAAGCGTCAGCCAGTGACTCTGCAATTACAACAAAAAATCTCCGTCTAAAAGCACATTTTCCAAATTAAATCACCATCCATCCTCTTAATTAAGAAGAGCTAATTATTTTCTTATTCGCGTTAATCAGCGTCCTTAAAACTACGATACAGTAATTAGCGCGCTAATTACGTCACAAAGTTTTTCAGTTCGTTAGTCCTCTCAATTAGTGTTACAACAACTCATCACAAAACAGGCTATACAGGCGATGCAGCTGCATTTATACAGATCCAACTAGCAAAGGCTTCGCTGGGTCGGAGATGCATTTTCTTTGATAACGTAATGATGTCAGGTTATGCTTGTTTGCGAAGTAACAAGCTGGCTTAGGTTTTTGTGCGTGTTATAACGAAACTCTAGTTACGTGTAGAGTTTTGTTTATATTTACGACATTTTATTGTTACAGATTACTAATCATATGCTTAAATTTCAAATGCAATGAACAAAAGAATGAACGTTCTAGGAAACACATGTCCTATTCAACCGCGAAGTGTATGGTATATACAACTAGTTTTAAACATTAAAATTGTTGGTAGAAATAATTTTCGATATATCAGAATGATTTTATTCGTGTAAAATTTTGTGAAAGTAAGCTTTTATGGCCTTATGACGTGTCATAGAGCAGATCACCGATAGCATTTATTGCTGCAAATAACATTCCTTCAACACGATGTTGATTAGAATTGAATAAATTGATAAAATGTTAAAGTATTACTTTAAGAAATATACCTACGTAAGATTGCCCTTATCTCACAGATATTGTCTTTTTAACCTGCGAGGCGGAAAGCGTAGCAATACATTATTACGAAAAGGAAAAGGTTCGCAAAATTTTGAACCCAGTTTGGGGAGATTTATAAACGAAAGAGTTTGAACATAAAAGAAAAACTCCCCAACTTACTCAGTGGGAGTACCACACTCCAAAAATGTATTTAATAGTAAGTATGCCACGTATGCTATAGAGAGCACTATGACACTAACTGTATTATAAACTATTTTAATCTATTCAAAATTATTAATTTTTTTTTTAATTTCATGTTTTGTGTTTGATAAGTTTATTGTTTAAAATAATTTTGGCTTTTTTGATGGCGGTTTTTCAAATGATAAAATTTTAATTTTATCGTTGCGAGAAAGAGCAATTTCAAAGGACTATTCTTAGAAAAGTAACAAACCTACTGTATATCTTAATGCTAAGCTCGGGTTTCTTTTAAATTCTAGAAGAAATAGGTATTATTAGTGAACTATTATCAAGGCCGTTTCTTATAAAACCATTCCAAAAAGGTCCGGGCATACCTTATGACTGCTATCCAGTGATCAATAACGACGGCCAATGGAAATTTTGCTCTTTGAAGAACGGAAAATTCTACCTCGGACTGTCATTTATCCAATTCCGAATTGAGCTTATATTCACAGATATCAAAAACCCAACGGCAGTTTGAAATATTCTTACAGATGCTAAATAATAAATATATTAACTGATATGCGATTTAGTAGGATAAGATCTAAGGCTCTTCAAAATGCATAAATAAAGACAAACCGAAGTGAAGTATAAAGTCAAAGTCATAGATAAATAAAGAAATAAATAATGACTTAGGACAACTCACACAAGGTTATCTGATCTAAAACTAGGTAGCACCTGTGCTATGGGAACCAGACAACCGATAGAACAGATAAACAGTATTTATAAATACATACATATATAGATATGTATAGACCCAGACACATAACAAATATTCTGAGTGGAGGTCGCACGACCTCCCGCTTAGCAGTTATATTCGCTAACCACCAAGTGGCCAGTTAATAAGCTAATACTTGGTCTTAAGAAGCTTTTTTAAATCATGTTGAGTTATTTTTTAATCAATCACAGTGTCTAAGAAGCCAAATGAGTTTGCAAAAGAAGTAATATTGGAAATACATTCGACGGTGGGTAAACGCAGGGACCGCTCGCAACCTTTAATAGTTTCCCTAACAAGAAACAAGTTATGACACAAATACCCAAAAGAAGATGGTAGAGTGACGTAATCACAACATGATCCTCGGCCCTTAGATTCGTACATGAGTTATTAGGCGAGCGCTTGGAACTGTCAAAACTTGGGCCGATGTAATATGTTTCGGAGATATAAGGAAATAAGCCAGAAATAAACACGAGGCAGAGGAAGGTTAAAAGGAACCGGATGGAATCGTTTGTTCGACCTTGATACTACGGCCATTGAAAAGGCTTGTTTTAGAATGTTGTCAAAAATCTAAACATCACTATGTTTCAGGATCGGGTGAAATTATCACCTGGCTACCTTTCATTGATCAAAAATATATGCGTAAAATCCTAAACGTGGTCCATCCTTGATCTGAATATCAATGTCAAAATCTGTTCGAGTGGTTTTAGAGTCCATTCACGATAAAAACCATAAACAAAAAGACAAAAATTCAAAAACGATGCCTCGTTTTATTGTCATTCTTATTTTTAATATAGCAGATAGACACCTTAATTTTACTTATTGGGAAGATAAGATAAGGGTTATAAATATTATATTTCATTTAAATATCGACCTCAATTTTAATGTCGTAGACAGACACCCCAATTTTATTTATTAGGAAGATAAGAGAAGGTCCGGCGCATAGTTGCTTTTACTTTCATCTCAAACGAAATCCCAAAGCCCTTTATTGCCCTGGTAACACAAAACGAAGGACAAGGTTAAAAGATCTTTGACGCAACATCCCACAAAACACTTCCAATTTCACTTTCACCCTTCAAACCCGAATCCAATTCCCGGGTCACGGCACAACCGGTCAAACGGTCAGGTTATATGAAATATGGATAACATCACATTACGCCGTAATCATATTTTTAAGGTCTCAAAGCTTACGAAGTTAATTTGCCGCCGGCAGAACGGGCGGGGCGGGCTCAAGTGCGATATAATGGCGAATTTTGTTCGCTCTCGCTCTGAGTTCGTGTAGCGTGGATTGGTGTTTGAGTTATGAGACGAGAGCGTTTTTATTTTGACGGCAATTTCGACATAAGCTTGCGCGTTTGTTGGTGGTGAAGCAGTAAGACCAGGAAGCAACTACCGTACCAATTTCTTCCTAAAAGTTCAAATTATTTTTGTATTTTCGACAGAAAGTTTACGCGCATGGCTATCAAATTTGAAGTTACTATCTTAGTCATCAGATCAACCCATTGATGTTTACATCCAAATTCAGGTAGTACTAACGTCAGATATAACTTTAGTATTACTCCAATTTTGATAAAAACATCAATGTGCTGTAATAATAAATAAATAATTAATATCTTGGGACAATTCACACACGTCCATCTGATCCCAAATTAGGCAGATGGCCGTGGCAGATCATTTAATATCAGGTTGCCTATCTTTTTCCCTATTAGGATTCTAAAAAGTATGTTAACTTGTTGGTATTATGTTGTAATACGAGTCTATTACGTAAGAGTTAATTATATTTACTCATTCGATCTTTTTTTGAATACAGACATGTAGACTTTTGATTTGTTACGGTATATTCGTGACTAGGATTCTCTCCGATTGACCTCTTTCTGTCCGCTTCCGCTAAATCTTCGCCCCATCCACCAAAGTACAGAGCGGTCCGGGAACTTCTGTAATTTATTCATAGTCGAGTAATGACACTCGATTACTTTAGCGTTAACCCTTTACAACGCCCGGCTTTAAAAGAGTTGTTTTTTGTGAGACGGAAACGACTTCATTTGGGCCTTTAGCACGAACGTTCGACATTATATTGGGTTATCTTCAGAGCAATCTCGAGAAATGCATTAAGGTAATGCAATTTTATTTTGCCTACGATACTTTTTTATCACTTTTAAATTTTGCGTGAGATTTGCCGCAAGTAAATTTTGCTGCGGAGTTAAGAAGTACCCTTTGGAATTAATCCACAAAAAGATTTCCTTTGTCCTTTGTACCGAGAATACATCACAAGAGGAATAACACGCAAATCGAGAACAAACAGTTAATTCTGACATTTAAATAGTGTGCGATTTTAATAATAACATTTTGAACAGACACCAAGATGATTTCTATAGCAAACCGATATGGTTACGCCACGCCATAATGGGTTGATACGTCTATTATATTACTAGTTTTATTTGCAAAGAATTTCCGAACAGAAAATATTTATATATACTTTATGTTATACAATATAGGAAGTAGCTTGGTCTGTGCTGTTTCGTGGTTCTTCAAATCCTGTCATTATCGGATCTGACGATCAAGTGATACCATCCTTTCATACGAAAGAGTCAATAAAAGTGGTACACAATCAATGTAGTTATTGCAAAACATACACAAAGAAATAGTGTAATAATATTTCTAGCAAATATAAAAAAAACTTTAATCTAAGAAGTATATAATCGAAAATAGTTAAAAATACAATCGAATTGACAGTCTTTTTTGATTTCGGTTAAAAATACATTTGCGAAATACTAACATGGTATCATGATATATTTGTAAACTTAACGTGTTAGGTAGTTAGCGTGACATTTGGCGGTTAACCGAAAATTACTAGTAGTTAGGTTCACGAAATCTTAGATCAAAAGGGATCATTACAGTCTAGTTACTGGTCGGAGCTTAGTGGCTTTTTAGCATGGTTCGCTGGTTAAGGAATTGGTCACCGTAGTCATTATCATTACACAGAAGAGTAGCTAAGAAGGAAGTGAA
The DNA here is from genome assembly GCA_018249895.1 of Tiana niger. Taxonomy (NCBI): domain Eukaryota; kingdom Metazoa; phylum Arthropoda; class Insecta; order Lepidoptera; family Hesperiidae; genus Tiana; species Tiana niger. Next base: position 9,888 of record DWNH01000841.1, read on the forward strand.
CTAAGAAATTCTGTAAGAAAGTGTGATTGGAAATATGTTCCGTAATACTGATTTTATCATTCAGAAGCAATAGCTTCAGGAGTCACATGTTGATTTTGGATGGAAGGGCAAGCCGCAAGAAGGCAGCAAATTTTGAAAATAAAGCAACCATTTTATTCCTCAGAACTAGTAACGTATTTGTGTATGATCTCATATAAGATTTTAGTAGGTATTTCCTAAGAATCATCCAACCATCTATCCATCATCATCCATCAGCTTTTAATTATCCACTATTTGGTTAGTTATTAGATTGCACTCCCCTCAATTTACACCACTGCCTCCAGTCCAGTTCTATAAAATCCCGCGGTTATCAGCTATCTTCTTCAAATCATTAATATACTAGAGGATACAGATGTTAAAAATACTTGATGTTGAAATGAGATGTTGAAAATAGATGGCAGAATCCATCCATCAGCCTTTAGTTGTCCACTGTTGGACATACGCAGGCAGGCAGAGAATAGAGAACATGAAACAGCCAAAGTAGATATAAAATAAACAAAAGGAAAATTCAAAACACTAGTATTCAAACATGTTAAACACTTTAAAGGCACTTCCATTAAGATAGTAGTTGGACGAATGAAAGAAATGACTATTATTTTTCTTATTAAACTTTTCTCTGCTTTCTAAGTTACTTCGAATAAATGAGGTAGTAACTTCTATAGAGAAAAGGAAAGAATCAGATCCTACAGACTAATTTAAACTAAGGGCGTACTGTAACGTCGAGAATAACAGAAAACTTTAAAACGAGAACTCGTTATGTATCGAATTTATGGTAACTTTGTTAGCTTGAGTCTCTGTTAGGTTGAAAGAATGAAGTTAAAAAGTTTGAAATCCGGCTCGAAGGACCGATACAAAAGAGCGTCGCTTCTTGTTGCTGATTCAAACCAATACAACGTTATAGTGTAGTTGATATGTGTTATGAACGTTTGGCTTAATTCTGTTGCAACTTCTGCTTGCAAATTCGGTTTATGTATGTATAAACCTAAGTTAATTAATTATATTTTTTAATTCACTGGCTAATTATTACAGATGGTTTTGACTATCTAATGGTGAAAACATCTAATGTTTGAACCATACTTTGGTAAGTTGTTGATGCGTTTATGTTTAGGTACTAGGTGGTAGATTGTCACCCGGGGAAGTACCAACGCCACACCCAATTCTACCGTGAAGCAGTTTATTGTGTTTCGGAAAGAGGAAACTTTTATTCAATAAAAAAAATGTTTCTGTTTATCAACGATATATGTAAGTACAGATGACAGCGCACGAGATATTTTAACAATGATTATTTGACCGGGCGGCCCCGTGGTCTAGTGGCAAACTAATCTGACTGCTAAACGGGAAGTCATGGGTTCGATTCCCACCAGGACAGCTGTTTGTATGATGAGCATGAATATTCGTTCTCTGTCTGGATGTAAAGTTATTTATTTAAGTATGTATTTAAAAATATTTATGTGTGTTTATCAGTTGTCTGGCAAACACAGGCTCTGCCTAATTTAGGATCAGATGAACGTGTGTGAGGTGTTCCAAGATATTTAATTTATTATTTGAGATATTTTAGCATTAGTTAGCGTATTTATGTACATACCATACGAAGTGGTATACTGATGCTGATAAAACAAAGGATTCTTAATACATTTTGAAAAAAAAAACATACCTCAACTCGACCACAGATTAAAATACCTTGTCAATTAGCCGTGAAGTATATAAAGTCGGCAATTATTATCGATGGACCATTTTGATATTATAGCTTTAAGCGTACATTCAGAAACATTAGTAAAATACGGTGATGAACTCAAGGTCCTTTACGTAACTGACTCGATTTTTTCCGTGGAAATGTCATTAACTCCGAACGAGTTTCTAGCCAGGTGTTATGATGGAAATAAATATTAATTTTTTTTCTGAGGTCACGGATATGCGGATAGGAATGTTACGTATAACAAATAGTAAATTCTGTAGATGGTGGGTTTCCGCCCGAAGAAGTACCACAGCCACACCCAATTCTACCGTAAAGCTATTTATCGGATTTCGGAAAGAGGGTGTTGATGCCGGAGTTCACTAAATACGAGGTGACCATCTTTGTCCTCAGAAGTAGCAATTTCATTTCATTAATGTACACTTTATTATTACCAAAGGGTAGCGATAGCACGTATAGTAGTTAAAGAAACAACGTTATTATTTTTTTTACCTGATGTTAAATGGTCATTGCAACCCATGGTCATCCACTTGCAACTTCAGGCAGTACCTTAGTCCTACCTAGTCGCAAATAGACGCGTTGCTACTTCAGAGAATTAAGATGGTCGCGTCGTATTTAGTGAACTTCGGCAAACAAACCCTCTTTCCGAAACACAATAAATTGCTTTACGGTAGACATGGGTGTGGCGGTGGTACTCCCCCGGGCAGCAGTCTACCACCTTCAGAGTACAGTGAAACTACAGTAAGAAAAAATTCCCACCACCATCATTTTTCCATCTTACTTATAATTTTATCAAGTGACTCTACTTTTACCTTATACAAAAACCACACTATTTTTACACCACTTACAAGAAACTTAATTAATAAAGATATTGCAATAGTAGAGTTTTAACATCAAAACAACGCAAGCAAACAATGTTTTGACATATCTTTTTAACTCTAAGCCCATGTCGAATTTAATGTTAGATTATATTCGATTTTAATTACCTAACGTGTTTTTAATGTCGCCAGCAACGGACAGATTATAATTACCGGCCTTGTGGTACGATAGAAGTGTCGTCATTGTAAAAACATTATTTAAAAATATTTCACAATCTGTGAAAAGATGTTTTTTCACTTAGTGTTAAGTGGTCTTTGTAATACAGATGTATTAACTTAACATTACCGCATTGACTAAGGCCCTAAGTTGAAGTATTCTTGATGACAAGAACAGGATTAGTAATAGAAAATGAGAATAATATTAATAAATAAATAAATATCTTGGTACAACTCATACATGGTCATCTGATCCCTAACTAGGCAGAGTCTGTGCTATGGTAACCAGACAACTGATAAACATACACAGATATTTTTAAATACATACTTAAATAGATATTTTATTTTTACACCCAGACACAGAACAAATATTCGTGCTCATCACACAAACATTTGTTCTGGGTGGCGATCGAACCCACGACCTCC
>DWNH01000842.1:0-13078 GCA_018249895.1 Tiana niger
CTCTAATAGTCGGGAAACATAAATCATAGAATAATTTAAACAATTCATGAAACTTACTGAAAGCATCGTCAGGATTCATTCTATAATCATACTACATTCATTCTACATTCCCACAATAGTTCAGTCTACAGCAGCACAACAGTCCGTCCCACAGCACTAACCTCGACGAGCTCTCTCCCGGAGCGCACGAGGTCGGCGACGGCGCGCTCGTCGGCGCCCTGGAAGAACCGCTTGTGGAAGTCGACGGCCTGCTTGGAGTCGAGACGCACGTCCTGCAGCAGCGCTTGCGCGCGCGCCGCCCACTCGTCGACGGCGCGCCGCCTGCCCTCAAACTCGTCCCACGCGCGCACCAGCCGCTGCAGCTCCGCCTCGCGCCGCGTCGCCTCTGACGACACGTGCGCGAATCTAGGAAGAGCACCACGAGCATTTGTATTTATACATTTTTTGAAAAGAAGTTCAAAGTATGTTAGGTCAGCGGTGTAAAGCGGTCTTTGGTAATATTCAAATTCATGCTCAGGTATCTTTTACAAATCGTTGGAGACTGGAAATAAAGTGACAATAATTTTAAATATTTAACCGGTCTTATCAAGCATTATATCACTTAACTGAAGTTCCATCAATACCATCTGGATTTGTAACAGTCCTCTAGGATCCCATGAAATTATTCAATCCTACCTTATAAGCCTAAGCCTAAATTATACATATAACCATCTTCCTAATCAATGGATTTTCAAAGAAAGCTTTCATCCAAAGCCAGCGACGACTTTAATGACTCCTCTCATGTTGCTTAAGTTAATAGGCGACGGTGACCCATCACCATGAACTGACTCGCTTACCTGTTTATGCTTGAGTGCATAAAAAACTCGGCAAAAGCTACTACCACATACCTCTCATTAAGATCTTTCATAAGCGTGACCTGCTCGGACACATCGGCACTTCGGTCAGCATCAGTTGCCTTCACAATGTTCTGGAACACCTTGTTCTTGCTCTCCAGCATCGAGCGGTAGTAGGTGGTACGTGAGAAGAAAGTCCGGTGGATTTCGTAACGTTCTTCTATCACCTCCCTGTTCGTCAAAATCGGTAGAGTAAGTAAAATGGTAACCATCGTCTGTCTGAAGTCTGTTCAAAATGTAATTCAAAGAAAGAATGAGATGGTTCGAAGGGAAACCTCGTGCTGCTACCTGTTAACAGCACACTGACCCACCGCGTGGTGGCGCTGGGGGCCTAGTGCTGCCACATACAGCTAAATTGTCAGCGCAGTAACTCACCTGGTGGTGGCGGCGGGCGCAGCCAGCTCCTGCTCGGCGCGCAGCAGCCAGGCGGCCAGGTCGCGCTGGCCGGCCTCCAGCGAGGCATGTTGCACCAGCAGCTGGCGGTGGCGGTGCAGCTGTGCACCCACGGCGGCGCGCACACGCACCAGCGCCTCTTTCTGCCGCTTCAGCGCGCCCATCCGGGCCTCCACTTCCTCACGAGGCAACTCCACGATGGCGCTCTGGAACGTTCTGGATAAAACAAACGGTTACACGTTAAAGAATTTAAAACCTTCTTTACACAAGCAATAAGCATTTACAAACAATAAGCATTGAGCAAAATATAGTAGCCAAAATTATAGAATACAGACCTGCTTATAGACTTAAACAACTCCTCATGCTGCTCGATCTCAGAGTTGAGCTGCAGCAGCTGGTCGATGTAGGCCTGTATGTCCGTGGTGTTGGCTCTCGGCTGGCGCGCCAGCAGGTTCTCCGCGGCCGCTAGCCAAGCGTCCAGGGTTTGAATACCATTGGCTAATTCTCGTCGATGACGGATCGCATCGCCTCCGCGAACGTAGCTGGGAGATATAAAAAATATTTTATTACAACAAACTGAATTTTGAAATTATGTATATTTATTTTAGTAACCGCAGTTTTAGTAGCTCAGTGGCTGAATTTCCGACCATTCCGGTGAGTCCGGGTTCGGTCCCCGCGAGCACCTCTACTTGTTCGATATTATGTGCGTATTGTACATTAATTATCGCTTGCTCGTCGATGAAGGAAAACATTTTGAGGAAACCTGCATGTCTCAAAGTTTTTCAAAAAATTCTGGCCAGTGTAGTGGACTATGGCCTAAATCCTCCTCTTCTTCCAAAAAAATAACAACTCAATAGATAATAATAATAATTAAGATGGGTAACTATGCTCCATATGTGGAGTTAAAAAATGTTAAAAAGAATTAAAAACCCACCGTTCGGCTTCCTCCCAAACGCGTTCCCATCTCTCTGTAATTTCTACGTATTTTTTCTTAATTTCCTGGCTTATGTCGTCTGAACATGTTGCTGCTAGGAAGCCAGCTGCGTCGCCCAGACGCTGGTGTTTCTCCTTCCATACTGTCAAATCTTGGAAGAATTCTAAACTCTCGTCTTCTGACACTCTCAGCATATGCTGAGCCTTGTCCAACCATGTAGTGAACTCATCGGACAAAACCGTCCATCTTTCCCAATGAGCTATAACTTCTTCTAGTACACTTCTAGCACACCTCACATCGGAGGCCACCCTTCTCCATGTCTCAGAAACATCTCTCAAAAAGGCATCAATATCTCTCGCTTCGGTCCTATCTACTTCACAAACTCTCTTATACTCTTCAGCTACTTGCTTAATATCTACATACGCTCTTTCGAATTCCTGGAAAATCTTATTCTTTGTGACAAAATTATCATAATCGTCTAATAAGGCACGGACGTGGTCCACCCGACCGTACTTGCCGGTCCAGGCGGCTAACTTCGCTTTCGTTAGTTCGGTGAACGCTACTATGCAACACTTGTGCTCCAAGTACTTTAACCTGGCCTTCCTCTGAGGGGCTCTACGCTCGACTGTTTGGAGCCTGTCCTTCATATCTTGGAGTCTCTCGGCAGGGATCTTGGAAGCATCTGCCGATCTGAGCGCCGCCTCGAACCGATCGATGATATCGGGAAGGTCGGCGAAGAATTGCGAGTGCTCTTCCAGTTTCTCACTGATAATTGCAGCGGTTCGCTCGTCGAGGTTCGTCGGTATTTCGTCGAAGTAGAGGAGGTACTCTGCGCGGGCGAGCCACTCGCCGACGACTCTAAAGTCGCCGGGGAGATCGGCGTCGAGGAGCCAGAGCCACCTGCGGTGCAGTCTCTCCAGTTCTATCCAGAGGACGACCAGTTCTCGCCAGGACTTGGGCGCGATGGCGACCAGGCTCTGAGTGTACATGAGCTTCTCGAGCTTTTGGTAGATGGGTTCTCTGGCGAGACGCTCCCGCTCAGCGCGCAAGTAGTCGTCGTAGTTGCGGGAGAGGGTGCGCGTGTCGTACTGCCGCTGCACCGTCGCCACGCGCTCGCTGAGCCAGCCTCGCAGCATTTCGTATTCCTCTTGCACTGCCGCTACGGCATCGGGACCTGTAGTCTGTTCACACACAAAAAAGTCATACAGTTGTTTTGTGACATGTTTCTTGTATAATATAATATTGTAATAATCACATCCAGAACCAGTAAACATTACAGGAATTAAAATTTATTCTTATTCCTAGCACTAAAATTACCAGTATTTAAGTACTTTGGGACTAGTGAGCAATGATAGTTTATGGGTTAAATTTTGGCCTACCATTCTAGTTAGTTCAGATTCAATCCCCGCACGCACCTCTAATTTTTCGATATTATGTGTATATTATAAATTAATTATCAAAAAAATATAAATTAATTATCAAATTAATTATCAATTTAATTGCTCTTCGGAAAACAGTCTCCAAAACGTTCTCGAAAATTATATGAAGTTCACTAACCCGCACTTGGCCTTTGGACTGACATAATCCCTTCTCACCCGAGAAAAGTATACCCAGAGGTGGGACAATGATAGGTTGATAACGACTATGGGACTCTGTTTACAATAATTGCTGGTACCGTTACTTCTATACAATCAAATAATGGTTAGGTTACTATGCTTTACCATAAAACGACTCACCTTGGGTTCGGGGTACTTATGAAGGAACTGTGCTACGTATGTCATGATGGACCTCTCGTCTGGTTTGTCAACGTCTACGTCCTCGGCGTCCAATAGCCTGGCGATGCCCAGCTCGGTCTCCGCCACATCGAAGGCATGCTCAAGCCGCTGTCGGTTAGTCTTCCGCCGCATTTCAGCCAGGTTTATCAGGTTCGCCTTTATTGCGTCTATGATCGCCAAGAACGCGATACCATCGCGCCAAGATGGACCGAAGTCTGTCACTTGGATATTTGCATCCCTGTTGGAAGATACGTTTATAATTTAAATTTAAAAGTTTGTAAATAAAATTGATGAATGAATGAAATAATGCATTCTATTGGTGATCGAAAACAATCTATACGTTTCATAGGCCGTAGCTTTGTATGCTTATTTGCCTTTAAAATTTGTTACTGCGGCCCATATATCTACTACAATCTTTAAGGTAATATTGAAATCTGAGGACTAAAGTCGCCTTAGATTTTTTAATGTTGCTTATGGCTAGCAACCACATCAGTAAGAGGATATGCCGGTTTTACCTCCTTGATAACACAGATCTGCGACCTGACAGATATTATTGACCTCTTTAGTTTATTGGTGTTCATACAATAATCCCCAGATAGGATTATTTTATCAGGAAAGAAATTACGAGTAGTACTTTATTAGGCACCCATACTGTATAACATTACGACATACTTATTTGAACAATAGGTACGAGCAGACATCAAATATGCAACTTATTGTTCGGTTACGACGAAAACGAATAAGTACGTTTTAAGTGAACAATGGGCGTGAAATTCAGCGATATGGCGAGATTTGCTGCCTATCTTCATGTACTTATGTACGTTGGTTGTATTCTTATTAATACTTGCTGGTAAAATATAACTTATTATTTTATTTATTGGTTAAATCTAACTTATTGAATTTAAGATTTTTTTAATTATCAGAAGTTTTACTCATAAGTATTATTTCTTAGAGCTCCTGCTCTAGCAGAGGCTATATTCTACGACGCTAGTCCAATAGGGATTTGCGTAAGCATTGTTAGTCACCCCGTGTTGGATGTTCTGTAACTTTCCCGGTCCTCTTATATTTCCTATTAAAAAATCTTTTAAAAAATTGCGTTTGTAGAAAAAACTACACTAACAATAGAATAAAGGTATTTCATACATTGAAAGTTTTATTATAACGCATTATCTAGTTAAATAACTAAAATGTGGACTGTAGCTAACTTCAGGGTGTCGATTTTTCGTGACGGTGTACGCGCGCATCGTAAAAATTTACTCTCATCATTTTTCCCTAACGCGCCAAAAGAAGTATAACTTCAAAAAATCAGACAAACTCTTGATCTCTTGTAAGTTACCATAACAGAACCCTCTCACTACTACCCCGCCTTGACCCAGAAGTTATATTTGCATACAAATTACACAATCCTGCAGCTTTCGATTTTACAGTGCAGTTTTTACACTCGTTGAATCCTTGCAAGATGATTGCTCGTTTTCATTATTAAGGTACTTTCTTTACTAGGTATTTATATATTTTTTAAAAAGATCCTCCTAAGTAGACGAGATCTTAAGACTTTATTTTGCTAATCGCTTAATTCTCTCTATTTAAATTATTGTTCAAAACCGTTTCACTGAAGGTTAAATTTTTAAGTAATACTACCGAAATTCGAGTAAGTCCATTTTTTTATATGAGTACCGATTTAAATATCGAATGCAAACACTTTATTGTAGTTCCCACATACACGACCGTGCGTCGGTATATTTGCATTTGTTGACAACGGAACCCTTGTTGGGTATCCTTGAATATATCTCAGGTCCGACCTTGGATATGTAAGGTAATGTTTATGTTATGTCTAAATGGGACACAGGAAACGGTAAGGTCGTTATATAATACCTTATTGATCACGCAAACGTATATTATTGACCTACTCGCCATGTTAATAATACCTAGATACCTACTTATTATTATAGGTACTGTTGATGACACAACGAAACTCTTTTATTAAAAACCAGCTTAACCTACCTTTTTATTCACTTGTCCTGTTGCCAGCGATAAAACGAGACGTCCTCGGCAATTTTCTCGCGCGCGAATCGTACGAATAATATACTGGATATATGTAATGGATAGGTTAATTTAAATCGTTTATCGCCGGCCATTACTTGTAGAACACGTACTTATTTCCGATAACTTTATATATTTATCAAAAACATACTTGTCGTTTTAGTAGTTTGTTTTTATTGTTTTTATAATTGTAACACATTATCTTACTAATATTTTAAATGCGAAGTATTGGATGGTTACTTGACGGCTGAACGGATATGTCTGAATTTCGGCACCAAACGAATAGCGCATAGTCTACTTTTTATTCTAGATACATATATGATTGCTTTTTAAACCACGTGAGCGAAACCGCGGGTAAAATCCAGTAATTAATAAAAATAAGAACAGTACGAAATCGCTTCGGAAACAATTCAGCCCATGGTTTATTTCATATGCTAAGTTTTTACAACTTAGCACATATTGTTTTAATCTAAAAGTCTCATAACGGGGCGCTTAAACAACGGATAAAGCTCTATTCATTCTGAGAAATCGAAATACTGTATTCAAAGGTTTACGTCATTCGTCAGGGCCGAATTTACACCTAGGCTAGGTCGACTTCATTTTATGATGTCCCACGTAGCGCCCACACTCGAATCTCATTCGGTGTGACAAAAAAAACGTGGGCCCATTGTAAATACTACTGCACCAATTTACATTTGACGTTGACATAGATAAAGTCTCTAAGGTTAACACATAATGCTTTGTCGTACTTCGCAGCAATGGCAGCACGAGAAAAAACTGCAGTGACTGCATAATTAAAGTTAACCTAATTGACTTTCACTTGACCACTCACAATTGTGGTTAATTTATACTATTTCTCGGTATTTTATACATTTTCTTGGTACCAACAAGGAAATTTCATCATTTTATTCAATACAAGCTATTTATTTACCTAAGTACACTTAATGAACGTCAAAAAATTAAATAGTTCATCGGCTTTAGTGCTCTTTTCGCTATTGTTAACCGGGAGAAAAAGCGGGCGAAAAATCATTAATATATATTCAAATCTTGTCACTTTGAAGTTCATAGTCGATTTTTGGGTAATTCCAGTGGACAACCGGATCTGTAGCGATTAAAATTTTGTTGGCAAAGAGAAACACATTACAAGACGTCCCTGTAGAGTAGCCGAAAGTGTAAAACATGGTGTAACGCCCGCCTTCACGGGACGTATTACGGGGAATTTTAACGACCAGTCAGACAAGTTTCTTATCTTTAAGGCCTAAATGAGCTCTCCAGCCTCCAATGCACGCCAGCCTCAGATTCGAATATCGATTGTTAATTGTGAGATTTATTTAATATCGATGTTACATTGTATTATATTTGTATCGCGTGTTCAATCCATGGTCATTGAGTTTGATTGGTATAGAAATGTATCGGCAATGGAAACAAATTTTTTTTTAATGATTCAGAACTTTATTTTTCTGTGCGATTACATACTTTTTTGCTATATTATTAATAATACGACTTAGGTATTTATATATAATAAATGATTTCACTTTTCAAATTTTGTCTTACTGATAAAGATTCAGAACTTTATTGAAATGTAGATACAATATTTCATAATGAAAAAAAGATAACTCCACCCTCGACCGTTGATGGCATCATATCATTCTCCTCCAGTATATACGTGGGCCTGTGAGAATAATCAGTTACCTAACTTGAAATCACTAATAAACACCCACTATTTGTAAATCGCATTACGTGGCTATGATACTAAGTAAGGAGGTACTTGCTTATTTTATTATATTCGTTTATTCTGATGTTATTCGGTATCTATCCGTCCTATATTTTCGCTCGGCCAAATACTAAATATTGAATCATATCTCGTCCTAATCTCGAACACTTAAAAATGGATTTAACACTCTAATTTGTGGTAAGTTTATTGATTCTAAATTATAAATATTTATATTAATGTTGCATAGATTCTTAGATTGAGAAAGCGAGATTAAAAAAGTCACATTATAAAGTTAATAGCGACGCGCCCCGGCTTTGCCCGGGTGCAATTTAGAAATTTAAATAAAGATTAATAGGTACTGAATAAGAGTAAATAACGTCGCAAGTTAAGCACATGAAATGTTCGTGAACTGACTCTTTCACTGTTCATGAACTGTGTCTACTCTCTATGTCGTACGTAGTTTGAATTATTACGAATTACTTTTCACGCGAGTCACAATGAATAGAACATGACAGTAGCTTTTACTTCGTGCAAGTAACACTCTCTCGTTTTCTTACTGATGTATTGCGAGTAATAAGAGTATCTTTGAAAGAACTTAGGTGGTAGGTTGCCTCCCGGGGAAGTACCACCGCCACACCCAGATCTACCGTGAAGCAATTTATTGTGTATCGGAAAGAGAGTGTGGATGCCGGTATTCAGTAAATAAGGTACTGCCTGAAGTTACAAGTGGATGCCTTTACCTGTTTCAAAATATAAAAAGACTTTTAGAAATAAAATTACTTATTTATGAAGTGTAAAGAAATATGTTAGTTACATTACGTTTAGAATCACTTCCAAAAATATGATATGATATTTTTTGGGTAATATTTATCAAGCTTACTTTTCGTAACCCAAAGCGGGTGGGCGACGACTTTGAGAAACGTATCAGGTTAACAGATGATTATCAAATGTGTATTTATCAGAATCCCCGTATAATATTAAGGCTTATTTTATTGTCCACATTTTATGTTTAGTAATTAAATTTATCTGCAGGTATGTGACCGATTTTAAAATTGATAATTTTGACATTATATTTGCTAACGTTATAACACTTAAAGTTATTTATTATGATACAATTAATTGACATAATTTTATAAAAAATTTAACCACTACAGTAGTTATTATTTGTACTTATAATAAGCTCACGAAACGGACAATATCATAAACCTAAGCCAAACAAAAGCCATATTACGCTGTATACAAAGTGCGCTTGTGAAGATGAAAAGAAAAGTCATATGCCACCAACTCGAATCTAAAATGGGTTCATACGACGCGCATCCGTTCCCTGTATGTGAGATTACCTAAGTTAAACTAGATTTGTAACATTTGCAGTTGCTTATTTAAAATATTTGTAGTTAGGACTGTAATCTTGAAGCCCAAGCCGGCAGTTCTCTGCAATTTTACATGGCGGAATGCGTAATGAGTAATGTATAATGACACTAGTATCGACATACTAACGGAAACCTATTCCATTCATTACTTGTAACATAATTTAAATGGTTCCTAGGAATCACATTCCTTTAAAGCACTGTATATAACGTTTACATTTACCTAAGCATCTGAGGTACTGAAAGGTTCTAATGATATGTTCCCGACTTTTTAAGTGAAGTGATTACAAACAAGACGCGCGTGTCTGTGCCTTTAGATAAACGTTAAGAGGTTTGAGATGCCACTAGAGTGACCATCCCCTAAGCTGAGACTGCTTTTACTTATAATTTAGCTATAATTAAATAAGTTTTTTGCAATATGTCTTCATAAAATTATAATAATTATGAAAACTTGTAGTTTTTAATAAAATGAACCAGCTATTTTTATTACACAATAACTAATACAAATACCAGTTCATTAGCTAATGCTGTTTACTTTCAAATAGATGTTATGTTGTCAGTGATTTCAATGTCTATAATTAACAACAATAATTTTTTGTTAATTTGATATACATACATAGTTATTTCGTATCAGTTATTTAATCAATTTTTCGACACTCGTTATTTCGGAAATAGATACAATGCTGGGGTGTTATAGTAATTTGTATAAGCAGTAAGAAACGGAAATGTCCATAAGTGTCCCCGGTACCAATATCCCACAATGTCCGTCGACAGCGTCACTCTATGGACAGGACAGTAAAAAATGCGAACACCATTCAGTTGATTTACAACGTTCGCTCGCTCACCGATTTCACGGTCGCCTCGTACAGGCTGAACCGTACCTTCTACAGAACAATAAAGATAAATAGATAACGAATAAATGTTTTTTTTTTGCAATTTTCGTGTTCGAATACTTGGAAACACATTATTTTCGACGTTTCAATAATATTAATATAATATCATTCTCACAATATATCGACCGTTTTAACATTTAATTGCATGTAAAATTAATTTTACTTTAATTAACTTTAACTTATAATTTGCACGTGTGGCTTTGCTGTCGTAGTACACAATTACCAAGTTGGTTATACAGACAAAAAGGAATACTTTTATTTAATAAAAGTAGGCAACGAGCATGCAAACAACGCAGTTATGCGCTGCAATCCATGGACATCCATATGCAATGTCAAGCAATACCTTGGTCCTACTTTAGATCACAAACAGATCCGTTGCCACTTCTGAGGACTAAGTATCTGTTCGCCACGTACTAAGGATTGCATTAATTTTTTTTGTATTTTTTACATACGAACAATATCTGCTGCTGTCACAATTATTGACTAACTAATGGTGTTACGTGTAAAGGAATACGCGTTGGTTTTTGGTAAAAAAAAGGCTATAATTTAGGCATTTATCAGTTTGGCAGCATTATTTTTAAACTGCCAAATAAGTCAAGAGGCACATCAACCCGACTATATTAAAACAAATAAATTATTATATGCTTCTATACCGAATGAATCAGGTGTAGGGACCAGGCGTGGGCGGCGAATCATGATACGGCAACACAAGGATTATTATTTTTTAATACATTATTATATTTCTTATAAACATATTAAGAAAATTGCAAATGTGCAAGCTTGTTTAATGATCACTGCAGCCTATAAACATCAAATACAGACAGTCTATTCTCTATACACTAAGTCCATAGTTTCGTCCGTATTTTCATACTTATTCTATTCTGTTACGAGCATCCATCCGTTTTGGATGAGCTCGACAATTGATAATTTTCTTCTTTTCCTATCTTACAGTTAGCGTCGTAGTTCAGAACTCCCATAACGACTCTATAGATAAAAGAATAGTTCTAAAAAACTTCCTAGTATAGTCGAAAATCGGTTTACGGAGTTACATAGTACACCTCATGAAATCAAATAGAATCGAACTCCTACTTAAGATCCTACATAGATAGATAGAGTTATTACATAGATAGAGTTAGTTATTGTATTTAAAGAAAAAACCTATTAAAATCCGTGGATTTAAAAACGATAGAATCAATGTGAGAGATGATGGAAATTAGCGGAGTAGCAAAAAGCAAGTAGGTACTCAGAAAATTCAAATGTTTTAATGTGTACCTACAAATACACAAACATTTTTAAGTACGTGCGTTAGAGTCTGGATGTTACGAACAAGATCGTTTACAACCTGTTTATTACAAAATGGACTCTACCTTTTTTTAATGTTAAAAGCGTTATCTCTTTTTAGAAGTGCCCTCTGACAATTTTAAAAGGTCCGTCGAATGAGAGGTTGTGATTCTTGTTTTTATTCTTATCCACCTTTAGGACATCGCCGAGTGGCCTTTTTGTTAATGGGCCATGTAAAATTATTAATAATTACCATGTATTTAGGAGATACGTAAATGTTCTTGAGTTTCGAACCGCCACTAAACAAAGCTCATGAATTATTTATTTGTTTTGTTTTGTTTCGTATCTACATTCAGTCGGTTGGACATTGGTAACATCGTTTTACTGACGCCAATAAAACCAGGATACCAAGTTAAATAAATTATGCTAAATGATAATTAACTGGAGGCGCCATTCGACATTATTTCACACATACACTCACTCATATTAATTGTTCTTTACACAATCTGCAACGAAGCTAATGTTATTGAATCAATATTAAGTAGTAATTAAATAATACAATTTATTATGGTTCTGATACTTATTACTCTACTGATAGTTTAGTTCTAAATATTCATATGTACGTTATAATAAAATTAAATCCAGAACTTAAGTAATAACAAAACTCCAGGCGTGGTCGCTATACGCTCAGTCGACATTGCTGTACCTACCTAGCGGATAAAAACATTGAAAATGCTCAAAAATTAAGTTAACCTAACCAGAATATGTCAATATTCACACGACGCAGGCCTGATATTCAATGCTTCAAAAACAAAACTACTATACATACACTCAAATCACAATAAATGTATTAAAGACATTATAGTGAAAGCACACAGCCCCAACTGCTTACATATAAATAATACAAATTGTCAATGTCAACATTTAGAGCAAGTAACACAACATTATATTAATATTTAATATTATTATATTAACATTATAGTAATATTTAAGGTTTATAATAGATAGAAACTTTAACTGGACCGAACATATAAATTACAAATGCGATAAACTACGTGCAATATTGGCAAAGTTTCATATAATTAAGCCAAAAATACGTTACGAGATCATAAAAACCATGTATAAAAGTCTTGTGGAACGCATAATTTCATACGGACTTACTAGTTATGGACGAACAGTCAAAACTAACTTTGATAAAATATATAGATATATAAATATATAAAATATTTATGCAATGCATCATTTGTAATAATTTTATGTGTAAATGTTTAAGAGCAATAAAAAAAATGTACATAAAAAAATGTCCACGTTGCATATTCTGGTAGCTAAGGTAGCATTTAGTTATAATTGAGCTACATAAATGATTAATTATATGCTTCGTTAGTTAAATAAATGAGTACAAATTTATTAGTCGCTGCGTAGGTAACACAAGAAATACAGGTAGCGACCCAAAACCTCGGTTAATATTAAAATACGTGTCGCCTTCATTTTTGTGTGCTGTCTGCCATTTGGCCTCTATTGTTTTCGATATTTACATGTGTCAATGGTCCCCCAGCAGTGTTAGAATACACATATAAAGAAAGTAATGTGTACGCTCATTTAATGATGATAATCTTTATATACATATGTATGTATGTATATCACTAGCTGACCCGACAAACGTTGTTTTGCCATATATTATTATTAAATTACTATTAAAAAATAAGGATTAGTGATAGAAGGGTGAAAATTTAGGGTTGTATGTATTTTTTAATGCCACATTATAAAAAAAAATTTAAAAACATTGTC
>DWNH01000843.1:0-13072 GCA_018249895.1 Tiana niger
TTTTTTTATTAAATAAAACTAGCAAACGAGCGTGCAGGTAACCTGGTGTTAAGTGGTCACTGCAACCCAAGGACATCCACTTGCAACTTTAGACAATAACTTAACCCTACCTGAGGTTGCCTCGTATTTAGTGAATACTTGAGACAACTTCTTACCGAAACACAATAAATTGCTATACGGTAGAATTGGGTGTTCCGGTGGTACTTCTCTGGGCAACAGAAGGTGTGTTTGCTTGGCGACACATTAAGTAATAGACGATCGCCTAACAACGTATTTATTTATTATACAATTTCGAAAATATTGTAGTGCAAGCGATCACCTAACATCAGGCGGACCGCAGTTTCTTACTCTAACTCTAAAAAGTTAGCACTTGGTTGTAAGGCAAGCAAGTTGTAAGTGACATGTATTGTTTTGCAAACAACATTAGCCCTGACTTCTCGTCTGTGATTGCCAATACCGTTTGTGGTTACTGCAATCGGATATTTTCCTCGGGCTGCGATAAACGATACGAGGTTGTGTACTATTTCATAAGAGTGTAGCAATAAAAGTGTTATATCTTAAAATCTACTCATGACTTTATTTAGGATTTAATTAATATTTTTAGTTTTAATGCTGAAGAATTCGTTACACGATAACTCTTTTTGTTGAAATAGAATGATCAAAATTTGTTTTACCTATGTGATAGAAAAAAGTTTAAGTAAATGATAAACTTGAAACGAACGTTCGTATAATACCAATTATATAATATTAAACTAATTGTGATGGGAGCAAATTCGCAAGAGCAACGGCGCATGTGCGAACAACCTCAGTCAGATAACTCTTAGCTACCAATTGAGATTGAACGGGTGTGTCTGATGCACTGGTTAACGCATGCACACACGCATGCCGCATCTGATTTTGTAAATACGTTGCTATTCCTGAGGACTACATGTTTGTGCTTCACGGTAGCAATGTGTGGTGGTGGTGGCTCCCTGCGCTAGTCAAGCACCGTTTCTGTTTCCCCAGGATGCGGCAGTCCCCGAGCAGCGCGCGCGCGCTGGCGGTGCGCTCGCCCACGGCCGAGCTGGAGCGCGCGCTGCGGGACCAGCTCGACTACTCGCATACGCTCGACGAGGATATTATGGAGCAGGTCGCCACATGACTCACTCTTATGAATACTGATTTTTTCTCACTATCAGTTAAAAATTTGAAAAATTGGTTTATTACCTCAGTACATATAATAAAACATGCATAAAAAGAAACATTATATCAAGAAAATAGGCGAAAGAGGGCGGCTCAGTCAATGCTGACGATATACATCAGACACCATACATTGTTATGCAAAAAAAAATTGACATGTATGGAGTCAATATTAACATATTTTGTAACATAACTAGGTATGTTCATCACTGAAATACATACTTTACTATAATTTCACATTACAGATACTTTCGGCGAGTAGCGATGATCGCGAAGACATACCGCGGTTAGCGCTCAATACATCTAAGTAAGTATTCAGGACTGACTTCATCACCATCACTAACTTTCATCGTCACTGTCCCACCACTAGGCACGGTCTCCTCTCGGAGAGAAGGATTTAGGCAGTACTCTATAACGCGCGCCAAATGTGAAAAAAGTAGAAGTCATGTGCCTTACGAAAACTTTACGGTCAATACAACTCATGGAGGTTTACTAACGATATTTTCTTTTACCGAATAGCAAGTGACAATTGATTTATAAAATACCGTATTATTAACTTAAAATATTTCTATACATTTTGTTTGAATATACCTCTTGATCTTGTAGTTACTAAACTTGACTCGCTAATTTGTGGATTTGTTTTCCACCCATGACAAACTTTTATCTCGTTACCAAAGTACAGACTCCGCTTAGTATGGAATCAGGTAGTTGTCCTCAGATTTTAATTTAATTATATATATCTTGGCATAAGACGAAATTCAAAGAATAGCATCAGTAGCTAAGTGTTCCCCACAGGTCGTCGAGCTCGATACACTCGTCATCATCAGACCGCGTGCAGCGGCTGAGGACCGAGAACGAGAAGCTGCAGATGCAGGTCAACAACCTGGAGTCGCGGCTCAATGATAAGGACGCTCTTATCACTGAACTGAATAGGTGCGTGTAACATTACTAGAGATAAGCTTTTTTAATCGACTTTTTTAATCGAAGAGATTATCAATTAGAGTGTATTTTTAATGTGTCTTCAGAACTTTTTACAAAATGAACCTATTTTGACGATGACCAATATGTTCTTGAAGTGATCGTTCGATAATAGGACTTATTAAGTATTACAAGTACAGTATAAGTTACATCATTGAGTTGTAAAATTATATAACGTAGTGATAAAAAAGATAAGAAATATCAAGAAAATGAAATCCATAATTTATCATAAGCTGATTTTAAAAATCGGGCTAGTTATGGGTCAGAATAAGTCGCACTTGACTGAGTACCATCTTTCAGCTAAACTTTTTCAAATAATAATAACAATTCCCGTCGCAACAGGATACGTGACAAAGTGGTGCAAGACTGGCAGACGGCCAGCCTTCGGTACGAAGTGGAGCGAGACAACTCGGCCAGGCTGCAGCTGCTTTTAGAAGCGCAGAAGGACGCCGCTGATAGCTTGCAGGTTTGCTTTTTCATATTAAATAAAAGTAGCAAAGGAGCATGCAAAAGCCACCTGTAAGTGATAACTATGAACCACGAATATCTACTTGCAACTTTAGGCAGTACTTTAGTCCTGAGACCCCAAATAGATGCTTTTGCTTCTAGACTTCTGTGGACTAAGATGGTCCAGGCAAACACACTTTTCTGAAACACAATTTGTGTGGTAATACTTCCCTGAGCCTTGGCCTACCAACTATTGTTAGTGTAGTCAAGTTCTCAAGCTTAATGACTGGGATATATTTGCTGGCCTCTTTGTCTAATTTCTATATTATATATGTAAAAGTTTGTATGCTTGTATATTTAGATGTTTGTTACTCAATTATACAAAAACGGCTGAGCCGATTTGGATGAAATTGAATACAAAAGTAGTTCATAGCATGGATCAATAAATAGAATACTTGTTACTCCGGCAAATGGCCCAAATACCGCGCGTGGGAATGCTAGTTAAAAATATTGCTTTGTTCCAGAACCAAGACTCGAGTATGATCGAGATGCTGAAGCGTAGACTGGAGAGCGCGATGAAGTCGGAGTTGGAGGTGCAAGAGCGCGAGCAGCACCTGCAGAGGAGGCTGCGCCAGCTGGAGACGCAGCTGCCGCCCGCGCAGCCCTCCGACCAGCTCAAGCATGAGGTACCATGCGGCCATTACAGACGATTTAAACATTATCAACAACGTTTTTGTGTCGTCAGTTTTGTTCTCTCATTTTCTCGGATGTTGACAAACAAAGTAACTTTAAATTTACTTTGTTACAGACACCCGAAAAACTATTCTAGAATTTATGCCTTTTTTTAATTTGTGAACTTCTCTGATGTATCTTTAAAGTCCAAGATCCAGTATCAAAGAAATTGCGACTTTTTTTTCCAAGTTAGATTCAAGCTATTCAGAATTACCAAAATCAGTCCACGTATTAAAAGCTATCAGTGAACATACATTACAAATTTCTAAAGCATTAATAACATATTTCTCTTGGAGTTTGTTTGATTGTGTGTTAGCTTAAGGTAGATTGTTTTGATTCTCTTCTTTTTTTCTGTTTATGTGGGCTCTGTTGATGGTCTGGCACTCGCATGTTGTATTAAATGTATTTACCGTGTGCCATGAAGCTGGAGAGCAACGAGCGGCTGAAGAGTGAGGTGTCCGTGCTGAAGTGCAAGGTGGAGATGGAGCGCACGCGCACGTCGGAGCTGCGCGCGCAGCTGGAGCACGCGCGGGCGCACGCGCAGCGCGACCTGGACGCGCGCACGCATGACTGCGCCGCGCTGCGCACCGAGCTCGCCGAGCTCCGGAGGTATGCTGGGCGCACTCTACACCGCACTCTACACTCATTTAAACAGTGGAGCAATGAGATCAACTTGAACACGACACATTTTTGTGCGACATGCACAGGTGGCGAGTATACTCTACTAACGCCCGAAATTATATTCTATCCACAGTTTGAGATTGACATCGATCGGAGGTTATACGGAATCTGTAGATCAATCTGCCACCGTATCAATATACGGATCGGTTATGTGCATGCTTTTACGATAAAATTGATTGAATTATCAATCTTAATAGCAAAAATTTGATCGAGATCGATTATTAATTTCGGCTGTAAGCCGGCTGTAGCTGAGATATCATTTTTATAAAATAAGATGTAAACAAAATATTTGTCCATTGCATGTTTAAATATTGACTGAAATGAAATGAAATTGTTTTTATTCATTACAAGATATTTACATACACTTAATGACAGTCAAGGGACTATCAAGACAGCTCAATTATATGTCGTTTATATATGCCGATGTTCATTTAACAGATTAAAACACGAAGCGGGTGTAGAGCTCGTGCGTGCGAAGGAACTGCTCCGCACACAGAGCGCGACTATCGTCGAGTTGGAGAACAAACTTAACTCGGCCTCCAAACAACGCCCTATCAACGAAGCATTGGTGAGTTCTTGTTGACATTGTGGCGGGACAGTGGGACTGGGCGTACCACCGCCACGTGCGTATCTACCGTTAAGCAGAAATGGGCGAATATATATAATGTGACTATCGTACAGATACAATCTCAAATACATGTAAATAGACTGTGTTATATTACAGTTATCTTCAATTACTCCTAACGAATATCATCCTAACAACCAGTCCACAAGATTAAGAATGAATACGATGAACGATTTAAGCTAGGTAATTGGGTTCCCCTGAATATGGATGCTTATGCGTTGCAATAAGCGTTACATGTCACACATACCATATAGGACCTTAAGCAAAATTCATACTGCTACAATGTTTATAATAAAAGTAGCAAACATGTGGTCCATCTAGTGTGTGTTAAGTGACCACCTCGTGATCCACTTTATCCTACCTGCAATCGCAAATAAATACGTTGCTACTTCTGAGGGCCAAGATGATCGCCTCGCATTTAGTGAAGTCTGGCAACAACACCTTTCTTCCAAAACACAGTAAATTGCTTTACGGTAAATCTGGGTGTGGCGGTGGCTTCCCCGTGCGGCGGCCTACCACCTATGAAATACACATCCAATTGATATTGATGGTGATACACATCTAATAAACAACGGTTTCCAGACGGAGATTCAAGGGCATAAGACCGAGTTGGCCCGAGAGATCGCCACCCTGCGCGCCTGCCTGCACCCGCCGCCCGCCCTCAGCCCCGCCCCCGCCTTCAGCCCCGCGCCCGCCCCCGGCGACGACAAGGAGCAGGCCGTGAGTGCATAGCAGTATGCTTGTGTTGACTTGAGGCTAACATGTCCAAGCTTGAACAGTGCAACGACTGTCACCGAGTACTCAGGACAGCAGTAGCCTCATTATATCTCCTGTTAACGTTTCATGTGTAAAAAGAGTAACCAACAAAAGCCTAATACGTCTACTGCTTTTATGCAATACATTAGTTAGTTAGCGTAAAATAAAATTAATGTTCATAGCCAACGGTGACCACACCATCTGGTATGCCTGTTTGCCAGTCCGAGTTACGAGAAAATGCTTCAAAAAGAAGCATTCGAAGAAATATGCTTCAAACGTTAACACAGTGTCACCAGTGAAGATCACTTGCTCAATCACTATTATCTTAATTATCAATAAAGACTGGCATCTTGGCCTAGTGGTTAGCGAACCTGACTTCTAAGCCGATTGAAATAATGTTGTTAATATCCATTAAATAATATTATATTTTAGTAATATTACATTAGACGATGTAGCTAATATAAGAATAGACAGGGTCTCAATTAACCTGTTATTAAATTACTTATTTAAATAAAATTCTTCTTTACTCTTAATGTTTTATTGTAGAATGAATTCAATTAACAATTTTTAAACGTTTAATTTAATAGATCTTTATTTTCATGGTTAGTGCTATTGGGCGCTGATATAATTTGTAATTCTTCTCAATATTATGGAAACGGCAAAGATGACACGACACTCCAATAATTTAGCGATACGATCACTGCTTGAGATTCAAATTGACTTTACTATTGACTTCGTCCGTATAATCCGTCACCTTGGGGACCTCTGCCGCGTTGATCTCGTCCACGTCCGAGCACAGCGGCTCTATCGCCCACACCGCCACGCAGTACAGCACGTACAGCCCGCAGTACAGAGCGTAGCACGCGCCCGTCACGCACGCCAGGCCGATGGGGTATATACGATGATTGTAGTCATTCTCGCACTTCCAGGTTTCCTCCGTCCACGTACGGAAGTATTGGCAGAATTTACTGAAAAATCAATTCCATATTGTAAGTCCGTTATTAACAGTGGTCTTACATGCACATGACTTCTTATATTATCTTAATCAAAGTTAAAATTTCTTTTGAGTTTTGTTACATTCTGACAAAGGTTGCAGCGGTGACCATAGCAGTAGATGGAATAATATGTTTATATAGAGACTTCGCCATCGCCCTACACTAGTTACTCCCTTAGTCGTACCATGGACACATACATATGGATGTTCTCAATTTGGCTCTACAGAGAATCGATTCCAATCTGGTAATGGGCATATTCGCCATTAAAGTAGAGTGGAGACACCCCTTCCCTAATGAATTCGGTAGTATCAAATACGTGCATGACTGACCGGGCGGCGGGCAGCGTCCGCTCGAGCACGGCCACGAGGCAGTGCAGCGCGTGCGTCAGCACCAGCACCAGCACCCACACGCACAGCAGGTACGGCGGCCAGCGGAAGCTGCCGATCGCCGCTGCAAAAGGCAAAGCACCTCGTAAAAGATTTGTAGATTCTTCATTGACAGATTTTATCAATCGATCATAACATTTATTGTTCTGCTTGTTAATTAGTACTTATACTCCTTTTTATATTTTTATAGAATAATTTTTCAATAGGTACTAATTGAATTTTTGAAATTTTTAGACTATAGTCGATTAGGAAAAATATGTATGTACATACTTCAATTTTCTTTATTTCGCTAAGTAGCAGGATAACATAAGCGGCGTGTTGATATAGCAAATAATAATAATAGATTATTTGCTATATCAATTGCTTATGTGGTCCTGTTTATAAAGCAAAAAAGCATTCCATTTATACATTCACAGTACGTTTCATTGACTCGTGAGTATTCTGTCGTTACACTATAATAAGCCGTATATTCACCCTGCACAAGTGCCCTATTCCCCTGCACGTCGACGTCAGCCCGTTCGGCGAGCTCGAGTGAGCGCGCTCGGCGCCGCGCCTCCAACGCTCTGAGCGCGTGCTCCGACGCCACGCCCAGCCGCCCCGCCGGCTTGTCCGTGTGGGAGGCCTAGCAGTGTAATATTTCATTAACAGCAACATCTGTCCCACCGATAGCCACAGATACTATAAATCGTATATTTGCTAGAGACAAATAATCCGTAACTAAAGTAGCATGGGACTGGCTACTTTAGCTATGGAACTTTTAGCTAATTGTATAATAATATTCAACTATTTCCGTCATGTACTGTAATACATCAAGATCTCACCGTAGGTGTGATCCTGCCATAGGAATGGAACTTGTTAGCATCTTTATCTTTCTCCTCTGGCTTGCTTTCCTTCGCGTTCAACTCGGTCTTGGTGATCGATGGATGGTCTCCGCACATGCTATGACAAATGCGTAAAATGCACTAACACACCAAACGTTTTAAATTATTCTATTCTCTTTAGATTAATTACTTCCTGGTTGAGCAATCATGCGTTGTATAGAAGATTTATCTAATGGATATTACAAAAAATATTCACCAAACGACGAGATCATAAGTTATTACAAAGTTACACTTTGTTGGTGTAGAGTTTTTCACGCTATTTCAAATATTGAGTTCAAGCATAAATAATCAAATAACAAAATCAAAAATGTCTCCCCGCAAATAGTAAATTATCTTGTTTGTTTATTACAAGATATTCTCCTACAGAATACCGTGATCGCAAGGAATGTTTTAATTAACCGATAGCGCAAACTATAACTCAGCTTACATCATGTTCGGCGCCACCTGCAGGTCGTTCTTTGTGTGCTCCATATTTTGTAGAAAAATTTCAAATCAATTGTATATTTTCATTATAAAAAGATTATGGTAATATTCAAGTTTTCTGTTAGGACATTTGCACGAGCATGACTGTAATGTCAAATATTTAGTTGACGGCCGTTTTGTCAGTTTCTAATTTCGAAAATTAAACTTATCATTTTATTCGCAAAGAGAATGTCATATTTAATTAAAAATATTAGTATTTTTTAATAATGTGTGTAAACTATTAAGTTATTACTTAAGAGTTTATCTTAAAGAAAGTAAAGGTTTCTTTAGTCGAAAGTATCGTTAATTGAAATCTAGATTAGTAGGTTTTGTATTTTATGGCACCAGTTTCCCTTCGGGTAAGGTCTCGAGTGAATATTTAAAATTATTATTATAAGTATTGTTGCTTTCTCCAAGTACAATGCTTCATAAAACGAAATTAAAAAACTCAAGGAACATAATTCGAGTATATGTAGGACTATGTGTTGTCTCAAACGAAGCGGTCGGTCGTGAGTTGCCGTGAGCTAAGAGCGCTAAGAGTGTCGGTGGTATCCGCAGATCCGGTACCTGCAGGGGCGCTGCCTGCGGCTGGAGAGCTGGCGCAAGGCGCTGGTGTGGCAGAAGCGCTACCTGCAGCGCGAGCTGGCCGGCTACTGCCACCTGGAGCGCGCGCTGCGCCTGCCCGCCGCGCCACGCCCGCTCGCCCCACTCGCACGGTTCAGGTACACTAACGCTCCTTATCGGCATCGATATCCAAGAAAAAATATTCTCCTATGACGGGGTCTGGCTGAGAGACCTCTTGTATAGAACAAGCAGTGTTTTAACACGCTTATATTATCTTTACTTGTATCGATCTATCTGTCTGCCTATATCTATATAGTTAAAGGAATCTTTGAAACTTCGCATAATTATCAAGGAGCGATGGTAATATAATAATCGCGGATTAATTATTACATAAAATAATAATAATAAATGGTATCTGTGTGCAGGAGCGTGTGCATGTCGCTGGTGGCGGTGGCGCGCATGTCGTTCCTCGTGATGCGGCGGCGCCGCGTGCGCGCGCTCTCCGCCGCCGCGCTGCTGCGCCCCGCCCAGCCGGCGCCCCCCGCGCACGCGCCGCACACGCCCCTCGCGCCGCACACGCCGCACACGCCGCACACGCTGCCGTACGTAACCGAATAGCGCATACGAACGTTCATTAGCATTGTTTATGTGTATAAATATATTTTGACTGGCCTCTTGCTCTAGTGGCTAGCGAACCTGACTGCTAAACGGGAGGTCGTGGGTTCGATCCCAGGACAAATGTTTGTGTGATGATCACGAATATTTGTTCTGTGTCTGGGTGTATTGTTATCTATATAAATATACGTATTAAAAATATTTATATTCGTTTATCAGTTATCTAGTTACCATATGGTTGCATATGAATGTCCATAGGTTACAGTGCCCACTTAACACCACGCGTGCATGCTTGTTTGCTACTTTTATTAAATAAAAAAAATTGGACAAATAAATGGTTATTCTCCGGCTTCATTACCAAGATGCTTGAACGACAATGTATGTCATAGTGTACACAGCAGCGAGAGCTGGAAGCCGCGCGCGCGCGAGCCCCTCGCCAAGCGCCTCCTCAAGCACGAGCTGCGACTCAACTTGCCCGCTTCGCCCGGAGGTACGTCCCTGACCTCTACCTGTACCTACAGTCCAGTCCACTGAGAAGAGACAGAATAAGACTAGGAGTTCTTACAGGCAGTAGTAGACCGGAGCAGTACCACTCTGACACCCATTTTCAGCATAAAGCTGTGATTTTGAAAGAAAATACAGTTACCGATGAGCGCTTTAAATATAAGGTGACTGTCCCTGTTCTCTGGAGTAGCAACACATCTGTTTACGAACGGTAGGACTATGGTACTGTCCCAGGTCGAATATGGGATGTCTAGCGAGTTGCTGAGATTACCTCACACCATGTATACCTCATACTTGATTGAGAATATCCGTTCGTATAGATTCACCACACGCTATTGTCTACAAATCATAAGTTATAAATGAAAATAAATAGATTCTGTTTTTTCCAACTTTTAATACGTCCTATGCTTTATGATTAAAACTTGCTGTCTCATAGAATAAATGTTTAATGTAAATAAATGTATTAATTAATATTCCAGTCGGCGACTTCCTCGGTCGGTCTGCGTGCAGCACGAGCTCCCCACAGGAAGAGCCCTTCCTTCTAAGGTGTGTTTCTAGTGTTTATAAAAGTTCGACTTATAAAACGTTTAGCGTGCTAAAAGTACGTAAAAATATTGCTTAGTTACGTACCAAGTACCATTAGTAGAATGAGTACCTGCATTAGTCAAATGTGTATATTTAAATATTGGCAGCTCCCCTCGCGGCGACATGGCGGCCGCCTACCTCACCAAGCTGGAGGCGGTGAGCCGCTGCCTCAGCCAGGCGCTCGACGCGCCCGCTGACGTGCCCTGATACCCGCCCTCCGCCCCCCGCCAGTACGCGCTGTCACGTCACCGCACGCCTCCGCCAATCGCGAGCCGAGAATTATCCGCGCTCCGATTGGCGAGAACACTTTACGTAGCCTTATAAGACTTACAGGTACAAAAGTAAAAGAGAACTTTTGAATGAAATGAGAGTGACTGGGAGACGTTTTAAAATTATTTTCATGAGCATTTCTCGAAGACCCACGCCCGGTCCACAAGGGGAGTTACTTGAGCAATATAATGTTTCGGATAACAATTAAATGTAAATAAGTAAAAGTCGCCAACGAAACTCTTTCTTGTGCACCAGGCATTAGTCGCTAAGTATTAGAATAGTGCCAAATTGTCGTATTTTAATTAATAATATTGTGTTACTTAATTTATTAAAATAGTTTATAAAGTGCAGTTGACGAGTCGGATATTCCATAGGTTCGGTTGTTACCACTCCGCCTAATTGTTTTGTTTCTGTTCGTGTGTTGTATGAGCGCGTTGCGAGGTAGGTTTAGGTCTTAGGTTTATTGCGACGTCCGATATTGCCTTAATAAATTAATCGTCAAACCGATTTCCTAACGGATAACCTCTTAGCACTAATTAGATTTATACGACAACTTATTCTAGTGTATACAGAGTGGAAATATTTTAATTTTTTGACTGTTAGTTGAACGATTTTTACTCTGTGTATTATAGACGAAGTAGATTTACTTATAAAACTCCGCGTACCCAAAGGTGCTGTGACTTCCAATACAAAAAACAATATTCGGTGCCTGGATAACTGATATAAACATAGAAATTTTAATACATACATAATGGTACATTAAATATGTGCAAAGAGAAAGAACTGCCGTTCGAATTTGATTCGTTTTAATAAAAATGGTGCATTTTAAAAATCGATGGCAGCTACGTATATAATCGTATGGTTGTAATGCAAATTTTACAAGACACAGCTTTAAAGGTGTTTTTTTCATTGAATTGTTGAATTGAATTAAAATGAGATTCATGCCTAAAATCCTTACTTATTATTATTTCTTAAGTTGTTTTTTATAATTTTTTGATTTTTAAATTAACACAGTTAATACCCATAACATTAACACATGAAAATTACAAAGTTATGGGATACGTTTATTTACGTAGGAGCCATCGATATGTAAAGTTTTGCCGCGCACCAATACATTGTTACTGTCATTATATTATGTGTGGACTGTTTTTATAAAGCCTTTGTTTCTTTACAAGTGCATATAAAAGTATATTTGAACCATTAGATTTTTTATATTTACATTAGTTAAATTTTATCACAATACGTACCTTATTTTTAAGTAAATTTCTAGTACTTAGTGTGAATTATTTTTTTAATAACAAGTTAAATTTGAATATTATTTTATTATTAATTTTAGTCTAATATTGGACTACATTATTTCTTTCACATAAAATATACAGTAATGTTTAAAAGAGAAATATTTTTGTACTGCAAAAAATATAAATTTTTTGTTTATAAAAACAGTCCAGTAGCAAATTAGTTGTCTATCCTGAGCCCAATGATCACAAGCTGTCTTGCCATATCTCGTGTTGCATAGTTTTACGTCATAATAGTATACTGTAGAGTTTTGTATTATAATTATTATTAATATTTAAGATGGGACACAAAAGTACAAGTTAGGGTTAAGTTAGTATAAGCCGCGACCGAGTAGTTCCGACCGACATTCTCGAACGTTCCACGACGTTCTACGACCTTTGAATCTATATTACTTCACAGCATCTGTGGTACTGGCCATCGGTCTACTCTCAACAATTATTTGACTGTGAGATTTTAATCTGCTAAAAACAATTTAGATAGCCCAAAATGGACTTATCTTAAGTTGACTAAAATATATAGATTCAAATGGCTTGGAACACAACTAATAATATTATATAAATGTAAAGTTGCAGTTATTAACAGAAAATTTTATTTAATTCTAAAATGACAATAGACAATTCAACACAATTTCTTGCACAATAAATTATGCGTACCAATAATTTTTGAATATCGACTATTTTTATGAACTGTTAATAACTGCATCTGTTGAAAGCCAACTAGACGATATTTCGTAAGCCAAAGCAGTCAAAAGTATTAAAAAAACTGTGTTAGACATGAATTCCATTTAATTTCTATAAATAATTCGTTAGCACAATACGGGGCCGTCCATAAATTACGTCACACGTTAGGGGGTCACCGGAATGTGACATTATGTGACAAAGGAGCAGGGGAGTCAAAAACCATGTGACTTAACACACCATAATCGTTTTAGTAACATAACTAATCGTTAATTGTTCCTTTAATTTAGTAGTTTATTTTGCCAAATATCTAAAATATTTGACTTGACACTTAAACTTATTTTTGTATGAAAACTTAAACTTATGTTCATTTTATTAAATATTATTTATAGTAAAAATAAAACAAATTTTGAAATTGCTGTTTTGTTGTAAATTTTAA
>DWNH01000844.1:0-13070 GCA_018249895.1 Tiana niger
TTTTTTAAAAGATTCCAACATTTTTTATTGAAATCGTTGTACTTTCTACACAACACATACATACATACATACATACATACATGGAGCACAGAATCCAAAGTTTAGTTTGAACTAGAATTAATGAATATTCTGGATAGAAGACCTAAACCTATCCCAAGTAGATAGTGTACGC
Organism: Tiana niger; assembly: GCA_018249895.1. Classification (NCBI taxonomy): domain Eukaryota; kingdom Metazoa; phylum Arthropoda; class Insecta; order Lepidoptera; family Hesperiidae; genus Tiana; species Tiana niger. The sequence continues at coordinate 173 of DWNH01000844.1, forward strand.
ATGGCCAGCGTGGTGTCAGGCCCCAAGCCTGTAAGTGTAAGTACATACCCACGATCGTCATAAAACGTAAGCAACGCATACCAAAGCTTCCACATAATAGTGTTTATGGAACAGTTAATCGGCCATTGTACGCGGCTTCGAGCGGCTCGCGCGAGCGACTGACTTCTACTTCTTACCGATATATAAAATGTTAATGTCCTATTAGACAATACCTAAATGTAATCAATAGTATCTAGTTAGTGGTCTGTCTGTTTGTATTGAATTCCAAACTACTGCTCATACATCAATAAAATGTTCGCAAGAATATTGCAAAAAACCTTATCTGAGCTACGTGACTAAGAAGAGGAATCTATTCTCAAACAAAAGACTATTATCATGATTAAACCAGAAAGATATTTTATTCATAGTAACTTTTGCATGCATTATTTTAAGAGCACGTACCTATCGCTAACACGCCCCGTGTAGTCTAGTGGTTACCATACCGCCTCGCTGTACAAAGGGTTCTCGGTTCGATTCCGGTTCAGAAATTTAAATGAACTGCTTTTGTGTTCCCTGTGCAGGTGTTGGCGGAGGCAGAATTACCATCACGTAAATTACCGTCGCCAAAGCTTTAAAGAGTCCGGACATTTTGGTGCAATTTCACCACAAATAGTTTAAACTTATTGCTTATTTTAATAGATAGTTACTTAAACATAGATATTAGTTTATTAGCAATTTTACAAATTGGGATTCCCCTGACATAAAGTGGATTTCCCCGGACACTTTTTTAAAATAATATAATAATAATAAATGAAGCCTCACACTCATACTATTCCCCGAGCCATGGGCGCCGTGGCCACACACATTATTATACTAACACCCACACCGACAAGTGAAATTTAAATTCATCAAAAAATTTCTGCCCCGCTGGAAATCCAACCCAGGACCCTTCGAATGGCGAACTTTGGTAACCATACTTACCACTACACCACAGGGGGTCGTCGAGGACGTCCTCTAACAAGATGTTAGTGTAATATTCTTTGTGTGGAGCGTGTCGTCACTTCGTACTAGCAGGATGGAGAACCAACTACAAGTCAGTAATTATTTTTAATTTCATTAACAGAAATATTTGCATAACTTAACGACGGTAGCCAAAACACCTTCAAACAGCTCACATGTGTCACATTTCCTTCATAAATGTGACCATTGTACTCGGTGGCTACTATGGGTCATGTTTAAACGCTCAACACCTTCACCTTGGTATTGTTGCCGTTTGTACGTACAAGATGGACTGCACGGCTGTAGCATTGGAGATCTTGTACGGTTGATCGTAAACCGTAAATAATAATAAATAATCAAATAATAATGTTTATATTTCTACTTTACTATTAAAATGGCGGAGGTAATATATAAGTGCCACTATCCGGTATTCGTAATTTTTTTAAACAGATTTTTGGGTGAAATTTGCCTTAGTCAGTCCACTTTCTACCACTAGATAGCGCTATCTCATTGACGGAAGTGATTTCCATACGGACATAGTCAAGAACATTACTACTAAATGAATAAAAATCTATGCCTTAGGTTCGTATGTTAAAATTTAAATGAAATCTAAGGATATATCAGGATATATATGTATGTACATACTTTTCAAGATTTACCAAACATTTTGATATTTAATTTTTTGATTTCAGTAATAATTGTATTATCAGGTAAACACCGAATCCGTGTTACTGTATCGATGATAGGAATTCGACGTCTGCATTTTTTTATATTAAAAACTGAAAAACAGACATACGGGTAAGTCAGTAGGGTGACCGTGGCCTACGAACGCCACAGGAAATGGCAACGGGAACGTTTTCGAAAAGAGCATTTTTACTCTTTTTTTTGACACTATTCTAATATCATAAAATGAAAAGACAGCGGAATATCAGCCAATCAGTATTTCATTTCTCAGCATAAACCAGTACAGCTTCAGCGGCGCTATTACAGATAACGTTATCGGTAAATCGGTTTTTCTCCGCAAATTCTTATCAAAGACGTAACTAGAACGGTCTTATCACTAGCCTGAAGTCAGCTTGCGCACGCACTATGTAAATTAAAATAAAAATGTTTTATTTATGACAAGTACTTACTTGTACACACTTAATATATGCCATCTAAACCTAGGCCTAAGGTATAGCCAGAAGTTGTATATGGAAGTCCATGGGCTGCAGTGACCACTTAACAATAGGTGTACTCGTAATATACTGACTGTTCGTATGACTGTGAATATAATACGGAGTATAATGTCTTCGTAGAAAGTCTTATTTTAGACTGGAGACACTTTTAAGCTAATTTACAAGTACCTACTGAGTTTCTCCGTGTCGCTAATTTCCCCAACGTCGAACTTGTCCTTGCGACATAAAGCTAACGAGAATTGACACTTCGGTATGACTTGTCTAACTGACGTAATATGGCATTATGATAATAATGAACAGACTAATTATACGGAATGGCTTAATTATAAGAAATGGCGCAATATTTATAAAGTAGACTCGTGATAATGTGAAGATCGGACTTTCTTTACGAATTTTTGACGGTGGGCAGTGACTAAAGTTATTTAGACATTATTTAAATTCTGACATGCTTATGTCAGAATTTTCTGTGTTTAACACGACTATTTATATAAAAATCAATACACACGACCATGATCCACAAAAATATATTTACAATAATATAATGTTATCAGTGCACAATGACTGCAGCAGTATCGCGCCGGTACAGCTGTAGTACAGCCCATTCATTGTTTGCGCAGCGCTCACCGCTGATAAGATAGTATTATGTGCATCATGTAACAGTGATATTAAGCCATGCAAATATATCTGCACACATCCGTACGGTGAAGAGTTATAAACATTTAAATCTTTCCCTTATTAAAACTAGGCTGTCAATGACCAAAAAATAACTAAAAATGCCGACGCTCCTGCCGTCACGAACTTGACTATACGACACGATCCATGATAGATACAATTTTTGCAAATTGCAAATCGATACTGAATTTGTTCGTAAGAATATTAATAAAAAAAAACAATAAATAAAACAGAATAATTTAATAGGTGGTAAGCCGCCGCCCGGGGAAGTACCACCGCCACACCCAATTTTACCGTGAAGCAATTTATTGTGTTTCGGAAGACGGGTGTAGTTGCCAGAGTTCCCTGACCACGAGCCGATCCTAGTCCTCGGAAGTAACGCATTTATTGCGATCTCAGTTAGGTACGGTACTGCCTGAAGTTGCAAGTGGATGTCCATGGGTTGCAGTGACCACTTAACACCAGGTAACTTGTATGCTCGTTTGCTGCTTTTATTTAGTAAAAAAAAGAATAACTTACCACAATTTTCACGCCCAAAAATCATTAATTAAACCGATGATATGTAAAACTTTTCAAATGTAGTTAACTACCTAACTATAGTTCGTTGTATGAATTAACAAATGTCACTGACATACTAATAATTATCACTTTAATTAACAATTACAAAGGCAGAACTAAGCATTACAAAATCTTATACGAAACTAATAAGAATTCGTAAATTATTACAAAAAATACATTATTTAAACGACAATCGACAACAACCGTACCACAGATATGAGCGCTGATATCAAATACTCCTTTATTTTACCCCCAACTGGATAACTGAGGAAATTCTTCGTTCGTCAATGAAACACCGGTTTCCGCATGTTTTGTTTACGAAAAGGTTCATCGACTTTGCGATGTCTGCTCGCGTTAACTGCACATTGTAGGCCGATGCATTAAAGTGTTCAATTCAAAACTAAATTAGGAACTGTTCCTTTCTTAATTTAAAACTACTATTATAACTTTGTATATATTCACAACACGTGTTTAAAGGCGTTCGCGAGGAGCGTACGCTGGTCGCGGCGTTCGGTTCTACACTCCCGCTCAGCGCCGACGGCGAGTCTCGTCGCCGCGCCGGGTACTGCACGGAGACACAGAGCATGTGAGAAAGTGGTCCGCGGTGCACTAGAGGGAGCCAAGCGAAGGTCAAGTTCATAATCGAAACAATTTAAAAGTTTTCATTTTAATCCTTCTCATTTAGTGATGAGGTAAGTAAATGGTTAGTATTGTTTTTTCTCTGTACTGTTATGGTTACGAGTTTATTTTTTACTTAACACTACGAACTATGAATAAAAACGCGTGTTACAGAACACAATGACGAAAATCCATATTATAATTTTTACTAAAAACTAAATCTTTTATCTTGCAGTTTCTGATTTATGTGTAAGATGAGAATTTAAGATAAATGCGACGCAATTTCTTTTTAAATGTATAATAGAAATTAAAACCTATGTTTTCTGATAAAAACTGTCTTATATATATTTTTGTATTAAATAACTGGTTTCAATGCTGGTTATAATACAAACGTGAGTAATAAGAAGGAGTGTTTCCAACATGACATAATAAATGTTATAATGCAATTTCATCCTAGCACTTACTATAACAATATTACAAACCATTCCGAGAATTTTGTTCTGGAAATAAAAATAAAAAAAAAACTAGTTTGCGTTGCGCAAGTTTTAGCTTGAAACTGGAAAATGTTTTATTTTACTTTGGACATTCTTATGAAACAACCAATAGTGCGTGCCGGCCTCACGCATAACGACGCACTTTCGTTTATAATGTACTGTGTCACTACAATTATGTGTGGTAAGATACAACATCACTAAAACACAGTAAAAACATTTATTTCAATGCCCTAAAGATATTTCTGTTGTCTTTGTAGTGTGTTAAATCTAATATGTTTATCTAGATCACAAGCAGATTAAAATTCGTATCCAGAAACATACTAAAAGACAAAAAGTAATACCAAAGATCCTATTAGCTCTCCTTTAGCATAAACACGACACAGCATCCGCATCACGTGAACCCCGCTATCGGTCCTCTCCCTCTCCCTTGGCCCCCAGTTACGGGATAGAAAAGGGAAGGGAACGCACGCATCGCGCAAGTCCTTTGGAATAGAAACGGCACAAGAAATGATTGCTGGGCCGACAATCAATAACACTTGCCGACGGATGAACATTGTGTAAAAATAAATAGGGTAATGAAATTACTAGCCGAGATACCGCCCGCCGCCCGCCGGCCCGGGCAGCTCTGTACGATGTAAACTTTGAAATAGAATTAAATATTTAATTGAAATTAAACTATTTCATATTAAACATTCTTTATAAGGAACAACGAATTATATGGCGTTTTTATTGTTTTTTATTAGTGATCATGAATATATCATTAAAATGTCATTATTTTCATGCTGTATATAACACAATAATATTGTCAAGTACATTTGCAATAATTATATTCCTACTATAAAACAAATTGAATTGAAAAGAAAAAGCTTACTACATTATTTAATACATTACAAATATCAGTTCACTTACGTCCATTGCACGCTATTTGAAACAAAAAATATCTATGGTCCAAATACATATAGACTAGATAATTAGTGTAGAACACTCAAGTTGGATATTTTGTGTAGCTACTACAATTCAGGCACAGAATAGTAAAATTCAACCACCAAACAGTCGTGGTTTGTGGTAAGAAAACTACAACAGTAAATCAGCAAATCGATCTATAGTTCGTACCTTAGCCTTTTAAAATCGGTTGGTCGCTCATTCAAATTAATTGACTTAGGTATTCAATCGTTAAAAAAAATCTAGATGAACGAGATTGACAAAGTTGTTATTATTAGGAATTTTTTCAGTGACGGCGAAGAGGCGGTCCGCTCCGGGTCTTTTGTCCTTGATCAAATCCTAAACTAAATTTTTCTAGCGAGGGGGAGTTGTTTTCTAATTCGCGTTTTATTGTCCTCATCTGCCCCTCTGACTGCCTTAGACCGCCATTGCCTATTTCAATTCTCTTCAAGGTAAGGTAATATCAACTATATCATTTACCCTCTTAAAATCTGTAATAGATAGCTGCTGGCCAGTTAATGTTAGCCGGTCCCTGCAACTTGTCACTGCTCGTGTTTACGTTAAAGTTCCAGCATTCACACCTTTTATTAGAAACATAATACAATCTCTTCACGGTTGAAGTATTTAATAGCATTTCACAATACACTTATATTTTTTAAATGTCAAATGTTTAAAAGTGGTGCATGTGACTCAATCGAAAGGTAATTGAGTTCCAAGGTTCGACGTTAAATTCACATGTTAGGCCATTGAAAGCTAATATCATCATGAACATTTAATTTAACGCTCCATGTTCATACGAGTAGCACCTCAATGTAGTTTTGCAATATTCTGGTGCACTTAATGCTTGTTCAAGGTAAAACTTATTCTCTTAAGAGTTTTAATTAATACTAGCATTCGCCCATCATTCGACATTCGGCCGTCGTTTACTAAAATTGTATTTTACTAATGTTCACGATCAACCGTCCGCCGTCCCACTGCTGGGCAAGGATCTCTTCTCGACTGAACAGAGAACTACTTTACTCTTCTTCGGATTTTAACTCAGAATCGTAATGGTTTGAACGTGTCAGCTCCATGATCACCTGAGTGTCGCCATCACGATCAAGGTTCTTATTTGCATAAAACTTGCCACAAAAAGTTGTCAGGAAGAACTAAACTAGAAGTAGCTAAACGCGCCGCCGCGCCGCCGCTGTTGTCTGTTATTATCTTAGGTCGGCAGTTGATTGCGACGCCGCGCGACGCCCCGCCCAGCCGCCGCGTCATGATGTAACAGATAACGAACAATTAACTATTAATATCGCTTTTTGCCACTTTCCGGACACTTTGTAATTTCTATTCTCACCATCGAATATGTTCTTTTGACACGGAACCTGTTGTCGCGAACGTTCCCGGCTAAAAACTAATTGGCCAAAGTTGTTGAAAGTAAGCCATCAGATCACAGGAAAAATTATCAAGTTTCTTGATTTTAGTTGAACTTTGATGGTTTTTTATTATATTGTTATGATTATTTCTCATTCTGTCATCTCTGAGATGTGAGCGTGATTTCTGAAAGCTTTTGTTAGTTATGTAGTTATGTTTTTAGAACATTATAAAGAACACATACTTTTCAAATATCTGCAATATAATATATGGTAATACTTAACAGTCCATACTACATACTATATTTTTGCCAGTACGCTGTTATGCTTTTAATTTCGTTGAACAAAATTTCTCATGCTTCGCATTAAATAGATTTCTTTTCTTGTGAATAATTTTCCCTCTTTTGTAGAAATGTATATCTGCCAAGATTCTGAGAAGTATTATTTAATCTATTTATAAAAGAAGCGGTCGCATGCCAATTAAACTATAGACTTATAAAAGTGAAAAATGCATATTTTAAGTGACGATATTTGATGATATAAGGCTATCTAGTAGTCTGTTACATACCTATTCATGATCGCGATGTATGCACGTAGTTGACAACAAATAAAAAAAATCTTTTCCTAAATGAATACATCATACAATACATCATCCAATTTTCAGAACGTGAAGTAACATCGTGCTAATTTAGTACAGCGTAATTGTAGGAAAGGTTTGACATTCTAACTCATTGCACTGGCTAGCACTCTAATCTAAAGTTCCGATACTATCTAAGTTCATGTATTAATCAAATCACGCTACGAGCAAACCGGTTAATTAGGAGAGTGTAGTTTAAAACCAGCCCAATTTCATTTTCTAATATTCCCCTGCGAAGGTCGACCATAAATTTAAGTTGGCTCTAAAGAATTCTCAGTGGTATTTGTTCTAAAAGCATCAAGTATCGGTTACTTGGAGAGCGTTTGAATATGTTCAAGCACTTCTCAAGAACCCACATTGTAAGGGTCGTGGGAAGCTTTTATTTGGTGTCGGAGGCAGCTCGCCGTGAGATTAGTGCGGCTTGTGTCGTGGCAGTAAACACTATTGAACGATTTTAATTTTTTTTTTGTTTTATGAATAAAATTGAACGCTTTTAAAAATGTGTTTGATGTTTTAATGTGTGTGACTGTTAAATAAGAGTTTTTTTAGTAGTCACCGTTGCTTATAAACAATTGCAACACCAGCGGATTAGGAGACCTTGTGTTATCCATCTTGAAGGACTCTTTTAACGCCTTTCTTGAAGAACCCCATATCATAGCCCTAATATTAATACCACAGAGTCAGTATATTTTCAGATCGGTCAGAGACAATATATTATTTTTCCACATCAAAAATGACACTTCCACCCAGGATCAAATTTTTTTATTGTATAAAAAAAAGGAAACGAGCATGCAGGCCACCTGGTGTTAACTGGTCACTGCAACCCACGGACATCCACTTTGAGATATCGTAATCAATTGAAACTTTACACACTTATCAAGTGTTTTAGTTTTTTTAACTTATTAGATTTATTTGTTTGACTTGACAAAAGCTGCAATTTTACATCCCACAAAAATTACACAATTGCATTTTAACACGGTTCAATAATGACGCACTATGTGGAATAGAAGTCATCCTGCCGGACCGCCATTGGGTTCGATTTCCAGCGGGCAAAATTAGATTTTAATGCAAATTAGATTTTTTTTTCCTGCATAACGAATTATACGAAATCCGTTTTTTTTATAATTGTATAATATTATGATTAAGATAAAGACGCAAAAAATGTTAAATGATTGTGTGTGATTTGTATGGCAAAAAGTAACAATAATAAAATTATGTATTTATTGCAGCAGTAACTTATTCAATTGTCAAAATATTAGGTCATCCCACCAAGAAGCTTCGTGGGCGTCATCGTACGAGTAAGTGTGCAATAAAACATTTAATAACAAAGGCAGACTAGCAATTCGCACACTAGTATTAATTAATCCTTCGCTAACACAGACAGAGATGATACTCCGGTGATATCATTTTTAATTCCATTTTTACACAACGAGTGGGCCATATTTTGATTCACAGAATTCTAAAGGTTGATCCGTAGTATAAGTTTTGCCCGAATAGACAAAGTATATTTTTCTCATATACATATATATATACAAGACATAGTAAAGTACTTTCGATATCAGTTTAAAGTTTGTTGATATCTGTAATAGTTACGGAATACTCGCCTGTGCACACTTAACGATTACACCCGGTATATAAATGACTCAAACTAGTAAACCGGGTGCAGCGTGCAGGTACTTCTTTTATTTTATTGTTTCGATGTATGTACATAAGTCGGGCCCCGAGCCCCGAGCGCCGCACTGCGCCAGCCGGCGGGCCCTCCTCTTGGGGAAATAATGTAATGTACCACCATAGGTCAATTATAAAGGAACGTAAACAAGTAAAAAATAAAATATCACTGTTAAACATGTTAAACTTTCTATTAGACGAGCGGATTCAGCCGACTGCCTGTTTGCCTGTTTTACTAAAAATATAAAATAAGAGAAACGCACGTGTTTTAGAGAAAAAACGTAAAATAATAATGAGGTAAACACTTGAAGCCGCCTCCGTTTTTTGTGTTTTCAAACTGTTCGAGGAGTGTAATAAGATCTTTTTAACATTTCTTGATTACTTTTAAAAGTCGGTTCTTCGTTTCGAAAGAAAAACCTTTAATAAGAAAAATATTTTCGTATAAGAAACATTTCTCGTCACTTTTCCCCGCAGACACATTCATATGAATAAAACATTAATTTTATCTTCAGAAAATGTTTACTATTTACGTCGACTCGTTATTTTTGATTTTTTTTCTGAAAACTTATAACATGAATATACTTCGCGTACCTACTAGTTAACTTAAAAGACTCAAGTTTGCTTAAAAATAAGAGGAATTGCTAAAGTAGATTTTTATATTTTTTATTTATGTACCTACTAGGTATGTCGAAATAGGTTTAATGAAAAAGTCTGTTCAAATATACTCCTAGATACACGTGGAAAAAAAACTTTTGTCTTAAAGCAAAACAGAACTTGGGTTATATCCCATTTAAAAAATATCTGAAATCTATTATTTATTTTAGTCAAGATTATATTACCAATTTGGACTATAGTTTCGTTATATTTTTAGTCTCCGTCGACTCTAATCTATCCTGGCTTCCCGGCGCTCCCGAAACGGGATCCCCGCACTGCGTCAAGTGGGGATTAATATTAATGTGGAAAGTTTAATGCGGCCGCTGCAGATATCGACATCATTTTATGAAACTGCAGATGCAGATCGGGAGGAGACGCTTTATGTTGATATCTGCCAGTTCAATATCGGAAACAGGAGCTATGCTTGACTCTTTTTAAGGGATTCTTACGTAGTTTAGATATTCGTATTTTGTGATTACTTCTTTTTTGGACTTGTTCCATTAACAAAACTGAATCAAATATATTTTTGGTTTTTCCTTTATTGATATGAAAATGAAAAACAACGAAATTCAACCAAGCTATAAAAGAGAAAGTGGGATAAAGATTTATATTCTTATATCTCGGAAGATTCATATTCTCCATGGTTAACCAACTACAAATTAATAAGTTATCACTAATAATAATTACGTTCATAAACTGCTTTAGAGACCTATAACTAAATGTATTTACTAATGAACCTAACATCTAATGAACCACTAACCTTACATGTATACTTAAAACAAAGCACTTCACTGATCAAAACTTTCTAGAATCAATGCATGTACTTATAACTTAAAGGTAGCTTTTTAATACTTTTAAATTTACAGACAGTCTCACAAATGTTCTATACTAGACAGGAGCAAACATACGAATCGGGAGACGTAAAAAACGATTCCCGAAATCCGAGTTTGACATCCATGGAAATTCAATACCGCACCGTAATGGCGGTAAAATGAGGAGCGGCGGGCGGCGGCGGGCGGCGGCGCTCCAGCCTCCGACAGGAATACTCCTCTAAACTTAGTCCGCCGCCCATCGGCCACGCGCACATTTCACACTTTACGGCAACATCTGATTTATTATTTACGAAACCCAATGCTATAGGAATTCGTTTGCCTTATTACGTGTGGCAGTAACAATAAAATGTTTTGACGCACGGCTATTCTCGTGGGCGGAATTAATGCTGCGGCGCTTTTTTTTACATAAATGTGTAACTTATTATTATTTACGTTGGATGGAATGATGTACAGTCTGTAATCAATGAAGTACCAGATTTTGTAAGGTCAGTTGCTGATATTACTTTTATATAACTTGTTAGTTGTCAATACTAATTTTATGCAAGCAAAAATATTTGACCACCGTAGTTTATTTTAATGAAAACATTAGGGGTATTGTCTTTAGACCTTACGCTATAGTTAGGTCGGGTGGGACTGAGTAGACCTAGTAATAACCGATGACCCGAAGACAGCAGAAACTCTGAAAGAATTCTCAGTGGTGTTAGGTTCGCCGCCCCTGGTACCATCACACCCAATTCTACTGTGAAACAATTTATTGTATTTCGCAAGCAGCACATTTATGAATGCAATAAAATAACTCCAGTGTTAGCCTAGCAATATTAAACTTTCCAAGCAAATGCACCGCTGTCTAGACGTGCGTATCGCGAACACTGCATTAGAGGGAAAAGAGTATGACGGAAATATGCGCCGTTTTGTTGCAATCGTTTGAACCAGGTGGAGGCAACTTTCATGCTGCTAGGAACTCACTATGTATTTGACATGTTTAGGAAATAGATGCACTTCCCTCGCAGCACGTAGCGAAATGAACGTGCTTGGAGATGTAAACAAATCGTGTCGATCAGCTCCAGTTGTGTTGTAATAAAAGAATTGTAAGGAAATGATTTATTTTTGCTCATTTATTATGTTGGTATTTGGACAGGACCTCTTGTAAGTGATGTCGCCGCAGTCTCGATGTACGAAAATATGTATGTGTATAACGTATATTTTAAAGTAACATACTTTATAATATCCCTATCTTTAGTTTTCTTTAAAATTGACAGTGACTATAAAACTAAGGAAGCACTTAGTTTATTAATTAACTACAATTAGTTAGAGAACCTCGAGAGAGACCGCATCATGCAAACTATCAATAAAAATTAATGCAAATCTCATAAAAACTTTAGGAGTTAACGTTAATAGATTTATCACAATTCGTTGATCATTACCAATTTAATATGAAACCACCGCACCTGTGTATAGTTGTAGGCAAGCAATGTATACATACTCGTAATTGCGGAAAAAAAACACAACTATCTATTACCTGCTTCTTTTTTGTCGGTTAAATGTGTGCATGTAGCATTGCTGTTGCTTAGGCAAGTGCCGCGGATGCAGTTATAACAAATTATTGATTGCACAAACATTGTATCGATCATTGTAGAGTGCAGACGTTAACTTTACAGCGCCATAGCGCAGCCGTCTAGACGTGCGTAAACACAGATGTGACATGCGGCGATGTGGTTTCCGAGAATGGTTATCTTATTTAATGTGTCTTTTAGGTTTTTTCAATGAAAAAATTACAAAAGACATTACATTTATTAATCAATAGTAAATGGTTTATCAAATTAAAAGTGCTTGGTTCGCCGCCCGGGGAAGTACCACCGCCACGTCCACTTCTACCGTGAAGCAAATTATTGTGTTTCGGAAGACGAGTGTGGTTACCGGAGTACACTGTATACGTATATATGTATATCTCAGTCCTCAGAAGTAGCAACGCATCTATTTATAAGTAAGATTGCATATGGATGGGTCGCGGTGACCACTCAACACCAGATGGTTAGCATTGTCGTTTGCTACCTTTATTCAATAATAAAAAAATAAGTACAGCAAGGGTGAATGAACCACTGTAGGTAAGGGTGCAATATTCTGCCACTAATGATCCTCCGAACGTGGATTGATATAAATCTATAGCAATCATTAAGTCTATCAATTTAAAAAACATCATTACAATCTAAATCATATCATAATAGTAAGTTTAATAACTGTCACCAACAATAACCTAATTCCCTTTTTTGACCATTTTCTTAACGATAATATATCAATTTCTAGAAGGCTA
>DWNH01000845.1:0-13065 GCA_018249895.1 Tiana niger
TAAAAATACCACATAACCTGTTATCACTCCCATGATACCCAGGTACCTTGTGAAGATTTCCCCCGTCAGCAAAAAAAAATACCTTAGTCCTACCTGAGATCGTAATTTGATACGTTGCTCTTTCGGTGGATTAAGATAGTCACCACGTTTAGTGAACTCCGAAAACCACATTCTCCTTCAGAAATACAATAAATTACTTTACGATACAATTGGGTGTGGCGGTGGTACTTTCGGTACGGTCTATCACCTATTTCTTTTCTTGGGAGAAGAAAGAAAATAGGTGATAGACTGGGAAGGAAATGGAATGTTGGGGAACTGTACTTATGCAATAAGTGTTCTGATATGTCGACGGTTCCTACGTATAGTTTGTTATGCAAATTTTACAGCACACTGCTTTAAATACGTATAAAAGACAAATTTACTGAATCATTGAATTTTATTGAAATGACAATTAGAAAATTGATGCATTATGCTCCATAACGGCGACGTTAAATGAGCTATGCGCAATGATCTATTATAATTTTATCGTTCTTGGATGCTTTATCTAAAGACCGGATTGTAAGTTCTAAAATTGTAATTGTTACAATCCACGTAATGTTCATATTTATGGAATATTCTTGTAACTATCGTAATATTCAGATTGCAACATACATACACGTTTATTTAAGCAAATAATGTGTCATTCATTTATTATAGATGAAGATTTCCAACTATAAATGTTGCAAAATAAAAAAAAAAGTATAATTTTGTATCTACATTTTTAACAAAAAGTATAAAGCAGCAAAATATGTGTGTTGCCCTTAAACAACTTTAATTAAAAGGTTTTCGTTAATGTTTAAGAATTGATATGTTACCGTAAAAATCCGCACGGACGATTTAACTTGCTTTCCGGAACAAGGAAGTGCGTCTGAAATTTTGCAAGTAAATAAAAATACTTTCGATGAGTGCAATCATTGTCTTATTATATTTATATTATAAGTTATATATTTATACCAATCAAGATTTTGTATTTAAATCTATAAAAAATCTAGATACCTACTTGCAGACAATTAATGAAATAATATCATGATTGTTTTATTAAATCCCGATTTTAAATACACATACAAATTATCTTGATGTTGAATCCATAATATTTGATGAATTATGGCCTATTTTAACTTTTCTAATTTTGGCAGGAACATATTTTGAGGGCATTTTCTTTTTGTGCTAAATATTCTGATTATAATGATTGAGATAGCGTCTTTCACATACAAATACTTTTGACACAATCTTGATATCCGTTAAAACTTAGACAAGCGAAGAATTCGATAGATACGTTGTCAAATAGATAATTATTATGATAGGTACACTATCTGAATTGATATCGTATTCATATCAAATATTATCATTTGTCTGTTCTTTCCCTCCTGAAGGAATTCGAGCGTATCAGTTCAATCATATTATCTTTATACTAATTAGATATAGTATCACTTTTCGTGTAATTAATTATGATTAAAACGCCTCAGATATAGATCAATCAAATCAAAGCCAAAATAAAAACGCCTATCCAATCAAAATCTAACTTACACGTACAAATGCATTATTTTAATATTCAATTCTTTTTAATCCAACTACATAAAAAATTCTAAAATAGAAAAATTGTAAATTATCTCCTAAGTGTGGTGGTTAGTAACCGTGATTAACCCCAGGCCGTGGATTCGATTTCCACCCCGGACAACTGTTGTGTGATGGTTTTTATGTCTGGGAGTAATGCTATCTACATAATTGTACCTATATATTTAAAAATGTTGATGTACGTTTATCAGTTGTCTGATAATCAGATATTACTGGTTTTTCCGATTTATGGATCAGATGGCTGTGTGTGTCTCAAGATATTCATTATCATTATCAATCTAATGCGTAAATATTACATAAAGATTTTAGAAAAAATATATCAGATAAAAATTATAAGATAAATTTAACATTATAAACAAAGAAAGGACAATCGTTAATTGTTTTTTTTTATAAATTAATTTATAAAGTTGAGATAGAACTTATAATACACGTATTCTGTAAAGATTTCAAACACTTCTTAGCCTATTTCATGAATAGATACACTCCACGTGACAGAAAGTCGGATAGCCATGGAAAAATTTAGTGGTAAATTACCATTAGAGAATATGTAGAGGCCTAGAAATTATCAGTCAATCAATTCAAATCGGATATAAAGCTGAATTTCAACGATGGAATGTGTCGATATCGGTAAATCCCTCACGCGACTGCAAGGTTGCGCCATGCACCGCGGTTCCGTTAAGGCTGGCCGCAGATCCCGAAGCCATTCGCCGAATTCAGTCACGTACGGTGACGTAGGGAGACGTCAGCTGTGCAAACAGCGACGTCGCGGTTCCACGGTGACGCAACAGCCAAGCCCAATACCCACACGACTTGACTCAGCCTTTATAATAGAGTACCGGCGCGCCAACCACCAGAAACCATCAGACCGCCGCTGGAGTAACACGTGCGAGGAGCAGGGACTGAGTTTGGAGCTAAGTGAGCGTTATCAGATCGCATTGATAGTGAAGTTTGTAGTGTTGTGCTGAAATGGCGATAGTGGTGGTAGTTTTGATGTTGTTGTGCTGCACCGCGAGGGCGGGGGAGGCGTCGCAGAAACACCACCCCAAGTTCCCGAAGACTGAAGAGATTGATGTGTACAGAAAAGGTGATTGTCTTGTATGGAATTAATAACTAAATATTTTTTAATTGTTTCTTCTATTTGTAACCCTTAAAATATTTTAAGAGAATCAGTTGATACTTTTAAAAAAATTATGATATACCAAAATAAAAACAATAAAGCTTTAATGATATTATGATATGTATTTGTATATTAACCACTGTTTTATAATTTTTAATTGAATGATATTACGGAATATTTGTATAAGAATTATTCGAACAAGCAATTAGTAAATAGGATATCAATTTAAGCCTACAAAGAATTTAAAAAACTTGAGGTATTAAAATTACACGAATTTAACTTCCAAGAGCTGAAACATATAATAAAAATAAAGAAATGTATGCATTTACCTCTAAAAAGAAAGTAGAGTCAGCGATCGCATAAGAAATGATGCAATTATCGTTCCACATACATAACGCAGGTGTGTGATATAGACATGTGATACATGTGCTCGGAATTTGGCAACGCAAGATGACATGGAAATGATTAACGGACTATCAGTACTAATCTAGTAGGATTGATATTAAAACATTCTGTTTTACCCATTAAGAAAACCGTACAATGTCTCATTTCTAATCTTTTTTTAATTTAAGAGATTAACCAAAATATTCTTTTTTAAACTAGAATAGGATCCAAGCAGTCCAGCATCAGTCCCCATCCAATTCAATCCAAACATCCAACGCTCAAATAGTACAGTGAATTCCTTTTTGACTTTTTGAGTTCATATTCAAATGAATTGCTACTTCTGGGGAAGGATAAACTATCCTTTTACTAACTTCCAGTAGGAAGTTCCTTGTATAACATACATATATATGTATATGTATGAATATGCGAATTCCACCAGCATTCACACCTGTTTATCCGTAACACTATATTAACTTGATTCGATGTAGAATTATGGGTACCAATCCAAACTTACCCGTCAGGTTCGATTGTGAACTAACCGATGATGATAATGCTGTTAGCTTTGCTTCACTTTCAATAATAACATTATCATCATAAACATATACATACATATCTAATCAGCCAGTATTTCTGCAGAGGTCTGCAGCAGTCAGCATGACCGCCTTCGCAACGAGGTCATCGAAAAGTCCAAGTGTGGTGAACCCAAAGACGTGTTCGTGGACCTCAAACTGAAAGTCTCGTATCTGCAGGTAATTTTATCCTTTGCTGTTTGCTTTCGCTATTTCTACTCTAATTCACCTTTGAAGATAGTCCAAATCCTATACTTTAGTCAGTATTAATACATGTTACCAACCCGCACTTGACCAGCGTGGTGGACTGTGGCCTTAATCCTTCTCATTCGAGAGGAGACCCGTACCCAGCAGTGGGACTATGATGGGTTGATGATGAATACATGTTGACTTACCTATAGTGATTGGAGTATCTTCAAAGCAATCCGTAGCAATGTTCAAGTTTACATCCATATATCATAAAATCTTACCCAGTAACATTGTTTGAAGACATTAACATTATTTATTGCATTATTATGCTACTATAGTCGTTCATTTCTATCATGTTTGTCTTAGTCTGGATCGATCTTCCAACAGGAATTCAAAATAAAGCACCACAATGCAACTTATTGTCGATAACGTTTTGGTTGGTTATAGGCGACGATGACCACTTAGCTTCAGTTGGCTCGTCTGCCTGTTTATTAGGCTTAACTAGTTTAAAAAAAACTATGATAGCACTATTACAATAGAAATATTATAGTACACTCGTAATTATGTATTCTATACTGTCGTTATATTTTTTTTTTATTTCTTACCTTACATCTAAGTACTCGACTTAGTCGTCGGTTGTGTTTACCTTTTTAACGGTTATTAATAATTATATCATCTACCTTACAATTACAAACTAATTAACTATTTATGCGTAGAACTATGCTTACAAATTGCCAATCATCAGTACAATGTTACGCTATAAACTATTTTGTGTCACTGATTAGCAGCAAAATGACAGTTCAGTGATAAATGCCTCTTTAAAGCTATTGAATCATAATTTATCACAACTTGCTAATGATTTTATTGGTGTTAATATGTTATGTAGTTTCAATGTGGTCATATTTCACAATATTGCGAGATTCATGTAACTATAACGATTGAAGTGTGGACTGTATTTAATTCTCACTAATTCCACTTATAAATGTTTAAGTTTATACGTTAGTTTGTTAGGGGCAAAATACGTAACGCGTGGAATTGTAAAAGGTTTTGTAGGTAGGCTGCCGCCCGGGAAGGTACCATACTAAATCTACCGTGAAACAATTTATTGCGTTTCGGAAAGTGGTGTGGATGCCGGAGTTCACTAAATACTTAGTCCTACTTAGTAGGACTAAGGTACCGCCTGAAGTTGCAAGTGGATGTCCATTGGTTGCGGTGACCACTTAACACCAGGTGGCCTGCACGCTCGTTTGCTACTTTTATTCATTAATAAAAAAAATGATTTAGGATTATAATGATTACTAACTAATATTGACAGACTTGCTTGACAAAGTTAAAATCGCGAGTATACCTATAACAAAAAAACAACGTAAGTAATATTTTAACAATTTTTAAAAATTTCTAAAATTCCATCGGGAGTAACGGAACAAAAAGAAGTATTAGTAACCGTAGGTGCATGCAAAATTCTATTCAAGTCAATCAATTAATTACCTCATAAAAGCTACGCAAAAAGACAACCTCGCTTTTCCGTTGATATATTAAAACAGTAACAATTTACATTTTATTAAACAAAGCTAAAAAAAATCATAATAGCTATCGCTCACATTACATACAAAAGTTCACTTCAATAACGAACAACTCTAATTAGGTCCGCAATGAGTCTCCGCGATCATATCTCGATTTTTATTATAAGTACTACGTGCCTCGTATCAAATATCTGAGTATTTATACTTCGACAATGTCGCTTACATCCGTGACCGTGGCTGTTAGTGCGTGAGAAAATCCGCATCGGAGTGGAAAGATGGTTGGTCTGACGCCAGCGTAATTCCCCACAGGTGATGCCTCGAGCGGTTTGGGTGAAGCGCTGCGTCGGGCTCTGCGACTTCAACGCCGCTGACACCAACTGCGTTGCGACGAAGATACGAGTGGAACATATACCGGTAAGTGGAACATAATACATACATGACAAAAACTAACCTCAGCTTATTGTTCGAATTTTGACCTGTTCCAGTGGTTCAATCGCAACTTTAATTCGAAGTTTCTAGTTAAACATTTTTCGAAGTTAGCCTAGTTGGGCTTCATCTGCACCAAAGATTTTCTTGTTCCTGGATTTAATCCAGTCAAGCTCCTGCATATTATAAATTAACTGTCATTTTTATAAATATAAACGGCTTAACTCACGTGTATTTTTCGAGATTGCCCGACTAGTTTCAAACCTATACGAGGTCCTTCATCAAGAGCTCCCGTCGGTCGTCAGGTCGCGACGGAGACTCCTTATTTGTTATTATTTTTGCACTTATTTTTTTATTTTCTTGGCTTTCAAATTAACAGTTAAGAGTACCCATAACATTGACACATGAAAATTACAAGGTTGGGATACGATTATTTACCAACGTAGGAGATATCGTATTGTGATAACTCAAATACCGGCTTATTTATGAGTATTTTTCGGGTTTGCCTGACTAGATTCGAACCTGACCGAGGTTCTGAATCATGAGCTCCCGCGAGGTTGCGGCGGAGACTATAGGTAGGTACCTAGGTACCTATTAATAACAAAGCAATTTCTTCTTTCTTCAATTCGATCTTAGGCCTCAGAAATAGGAACGCATCTATTTGCGGTCTCATGTAGGACTAAAATAGGTACTAAATAGGTACCTGAAGTTGCAAGTGGATGTCCATGGGTTGCAGTGATCACTTAGCACCACACTTATTCAATAAAAAAAAGTGGTTTCTTGTAAAATTTTTGTAAACTGTCCATGCGACAATTTAAAGATGTTCTTCATACCTATTTACGGGCCGATTTATAATTAATAAAATATTTTTTTACTTACACTTTCCTATTTATTTAAATATAAATATTATTTATTATATATTATCTATCTAGTATAGGACGTGGTAGATAAAAAATAAATTGTCCACAGATATCGTAATAGAAAATGGCGAAGGCTTTATTATCTATGGTTTTTCTAGAATTTCTTCTTCATCTCCAACTTTAGACTGTTTGTGTAACGATTAAGTAAGTATATAAACATAATAATTTTTATTTTATTCGAAAGAAAAAATACTTACCTCGATCCAAAATACTCTATATTTTTTTACCTAAAATGTTTTATTCGAAAACATGCTATATACAAAAATAAATGTTTAAAATAATATGATTCGAAATTCATCAGTAAACAATTTCGAATCAGTAAAAAAAAATTTATGAGTACCACTCAGAACAAATGTTTGTGTGATGAGCATGAATATATGTTCTGTGTCTGGGTGTATTGTTATCTATTTAAGTATGTATTTACAAAAAATACATATTTATGTATGTTTATCAGTTGTCTGGTTACCATAGCACAGGCCTAGTAGCCTAATTGTGATCAGATGACAGTGTGTGAGTTGTCCCAAGATTTTTATTTATTTATTTTCTGTTCTGGGTCTGGGTGTTAAGTGTTATGGTGTTGTTATGGTCCATGGTACCCATGACACAGGGAATCGGGCTATGAGAGTAAAGCTATTTCTTCCTAGGATTGAAAGTTACGTTTTTATAGGAAACTTAGGTCCATGCATTGCAGAGGAATCTTCGTAAGTATTCGGTCTCAGGCAATACCTAGCTCTATTTGCGGTCGTACACAAATGCGTTGTTGCTTCTGAGGACTAAGATGGTCGCCAGCAACCACATTTTTCTTCCGAAACAGACAAATACTTAGGTACAAGGCGATATTCTTAGTCCTCAGAAGTGGCAATTTAATTTAATTTTAATTTAATTTCCAATTTTTGGATAACGCAGATCCATTTGTTAGTAAGGGCTTAGAAACTATTGTTAGTAAATACAATCATAATAATAATAGGAATATTGCTTTACGGTAGACAATTTGACAACGTATTAGTACATTTAGCAAACAAGATCAGTGGAATAATATTGACCATAAAACTAAAAAAGCACTTCAAAGAGCGAAATTAATACACTTATTCAGAAAAAATGGACAATGAAGTAATGGCGCGCTAACAAAGAAAGTTCTGGAAAACGGACGCCCGAGTTAATTAGACAGCTAGACGGAGTTGTGGGACGGTTTGTTCGCGGACGCCTGCGCTGCTGCGTCGGCAGCGGCCCGAGCTACTTGCAATGGGACGACTAATTGAGCTTCATTATAAGATAAAAGTTGATTGGTTTTATTACTAGAAAAATACTCGCAAGTAATAAGAAGTTTTAATTTTTAATGTCTATATTGAAATTTCCCTTACGTTTACAATTCTAAAAGTAGAGAGATGTAATTGTTAGGAAACGTATAAGAAAAATATATTTAATACCATTATTCAAGATAATGGAAACAATAAAATATTTCGGAAGTATGAATCTATTTGCTTTTGCTTCAAACTCAAAATGCACTTTATAAATGGCAATCGATAAATCCAGACAAACTAACAAATATGGTATTACATTAGCTAAATAAACTTTTGAAAAGTAAATTAAAGTTAACTAAAATTTGTTGGCCAATGTTATTTACAATTCTCACACATGTGGTGTTGCAAGTTGCAACGAGAAAACTATATAATAAAACATAATAAAAATTTTATATTGTTGTCACATTGTTTAAATTCCATTCTATTTTTCGAATATTCATAGTAAAACTGTTAAAGTTTGACCAACAAGCGCAGAGACGCTACCAAAAGGCAGAATTGTTATTAAAATAATCTTTGTAAAATACAGTCTATGTGTAAGTTATATTAGTAAGTTTCATTAGTTTTGCAGTTGTCATTTGAAAGAGTAACAAACTTCCATATTTAAAACTGCCACACATTGTCACGATACATCAAACAGAACGAAAGTTGTTAATAGAAGTCGTCCATATGCATTTTGCTTGAAAGCTAAAGCTGGAAGTTTATGCATTTGTCAGTCTTCTTAGTTCCCAGTTGCTCACGTGTGCTAAACTTCGCAAGAGCCAAGTTACTTGCCTAAGTCCTTAGTTGTTCTTACGAGTTACGATCTGCACCAGCCTTGCGTTCTAGGGCGTCTTAGGAAAGTTATGTGTTAAATGGATCAATGGCTCTCATTGCTGGTCGACTTCACGGAATAAATAACAGATCTTTTACTCCGAGTAATTTCAGTGGTATTTTTACACGGCTGTAACACAGTAAACTATACTAAATTATCTTTTTATTAGATACTATCATACTGTTTTTAAATTGCCGACTGTTTTACAACAATAAAAAAACCCATAGTAACACAAAATATTCATTTATTGACACATTGGCCATATTTTTTAAATAATATCTAATTGATGACAAATGATGATGACAAGCGATGAAATAATTTCATCAAAATCGGTCAAGCCTCTACAAATTTGCGCACACATTTATCCTCTGAAAATGGAGTCTCTGAAAATCCTTTTCTAGTAACTTCAGAAGAAACAAACTGTTAGAGTTTCATATTCTTAGCTTCAACTGTATAGGCTCTGAATGCACTGAGGAGTATATCACACAGTTAAGAGACTTTGATTTACACATGAATGGATTATGATCATGCTCGTATAAAATAATAAAATTCATAAAGTTCTGCCGCACCTAAACAAGCGCATATCGCCTAGCGTGCCAAACGAGCAGGCTCGCAAACGAGCCGAACTCCCATCATTTCCGCCATCATTGCCAAAACAGGCGATAAACATCCGCTATCACCCGGTGCTCGAAAATTGATTTTAATCGCACCGCGCCTTGTTGTTCACATTTCACATTTACAATCTCAAATAGTACCGAGGGCTTGAGAATTGGAAATTTTAAAATCATTCGATATTGGACATTCTGAAATTAAACGGCTATTTTACGGCCATGCATAGTTGCATCGTGCTGTAAAGATTGAGATCGCTTTTCTTATGAAAAGTAGCAAATGAGCATGTAGGCTATCTAGTGTGAAGTAGTCTCTGCAAATGATAAACATTCATAAACAATTTCAGGCACTACTGTAGTCCCACCTGAGGTCATAAATAATGCGTCGCTACTAATCTTAGATCCTCTAAGATAATCGCCTCGTACTTGAAACACATGCGAACGTAATGTTCTTCAAGTAATAAGTTAAGTATTACAAAAAGATAATACACAAAATAATTTTAATCCTAAATATTAACTAAAAAATAATTGATTTAAGTACAATAATTTTATTTTAATTTGAGTGTTTAGATAATAATTCCAGAGCAAACACAATTTAGAGCCAAAGTAATATGAAATCCATAAAAATCTACTTACACAGATCAGAATATTATAAGATTATCTATCGCACTTCAAGCGCCCTTCTCGCTATAAGGGTGTTAGGGAACCACCTGAACGGCCACGAAATTACCCCAGATAACCGATATTAGGAAAATGATATTTGGATGGTACCCCAATATCGCTTCTGCGTACCTTTACGCATTTCTTGAGCGGTGAAATGGCTTTGAATTTTTCTTCACTAGTTGCGTAGTAGTCTTTAAGGCAAAATTATTTTTTACCAAATTCAGCTTGTGCTAATTTTTCTAGTGCTCTCACATTGTGAACAACTCTCACAATTATTTTTTAAACCCTACAATTATTACAAAGGTGAGATTTGTATATTTGAACGTTTTGATGTTTGGCTGTTTGTTACTCATTAATCATTATGCAAAAACGACTGGACCGATTTGGATAAAATTTGCTACACACATAGTTCATGACCTGGATGTAATCCTTTTTCACTTCGATAATTATACCGTAACTAGACCGAATAGACGCAGGTGAAGCCGCAGGCGAAAGCTAGTTTGTATATAAGTATAAATTTTCCGGACACACAATAACAATAATGTTTGGTATATTTAAACATACAAACTATCATATTAAGTTCATCAATTTTATACCCGAACCTACGAAAAAAACTTCAATAAAAAATCTGGACTGTGTCCAGATTTTGTATAACAATAAAAACGGTTTCTATGAATTTTACTATAACTATTCTCATAGAAAATTTACTCTGTTACAGTTTTTCCACATGTATAGAATTTCGGGATATAAAAATAGGCACGTTGAAAACTCTGTCGGCGCTCCGCAAAGCCGCCTTCTGGGGCATAATGGCACCAAGTCTTTTAATTATGTCTAAACTCTTTGGCGCCAAATTAAATTCCACGCGGCGCTGCTCGCGCGCTCGTTCATCCGGTCTCAAAAATGGAATTATTTTAAAATTCTCTACAGTCTAAATCCCTATTGGACCTGGATTTTTTCTCGTAATTGAGTTTGGCAGGTTTGTTCTTTCGTTTGGACATTATTCATTGTTTTTTTGTCACCACCCGTCCATCAACCTTCAGAGGTCTACGGTTAAGTCTTCTTTCTTTAGCACTCTCAATTCAGCGATTTCCTTCTAATTGTGTCAGTTCATCGGTTCTGAAAACGATTAGTGCTAATTTTGCCGAGATGTGGTCGCCGTTCGAGTTAGGGTCAACATCCATAGGTTGCTGGTCCTCTAAACCATGTGTCTTGCACTAAGCGTATACTCAAATGCAACGTAGCTCTAAATCATTATTTAAATATCATCGATAGGAGTCGAACCCGGAACTCTATGGTTGAATGTGCAGCATTACACTGTTCGGTATCAAATTGCCGTCTTATTTACGCATACCCTACTTTTATAAAAAATACTTCTTATTTGTCTTCCCTTTTCTCACTTCAAAAAGACCGCTTGACACTTGCCCTTATTAATAAAGAATCACCCCAATATATACTTTCAACGTCAGAAAACATCATTACAGGGTGCGTTATAGCGTTACAGGGGAGTTTTATACAAAGTGTGCCGACGTTATTAACGTCCGCTCTTTTGATAAATGATAGCGTTATTGATTGAATGACGTCAAATTGACGTCGCCTTGTACAGAACATTTTGCGTGAGTAGTTTTTTAACGAAATTTTGTGTGGATTTGTACTAAGTAAATTGAGTGTATAGACATTTTTTTATTGGTGTGTATTTTAGTATTTTGTAACTTTGTTAGTTTACTACAATGTTATTTAATCGATTAACATTTATATTTATCAATTTTACTTTTTGTATAAATGATACAAATATATATTATAGCCTGTATTTAGGGGTTTGAAGGCTTTGTAACAAATCACCGTAGTTATCAAATCGATATAGAAATCTAAGACAAACACAAAACCATCATTCGTGCTCGTCATATAACATTGCCCTGCATAGAATTCGAACCCATGACTTTCACCTAAGTGGTCAGTTTCACTAGCCAATGCACCAACAGGCACATTATTTAGATTAATAATAGTATTATCAGCCATTTTATTATATTTAGTACTAATCACGTAGTCAAAGATTTAGAAGTGGTTTGTCAGACACAGACACAGGTTAGAAGAGATACCGAACATATGTACAAATGTTAAGACCAAAATCATAAAAATCGTCACAAAATCAAACTGCACACTGCAAGAGTTGTAAACAAAAATGTGTGAAAATACTTTCTAGCGACAGAATTACATTTCACGGAGAAAACAATGTTAAAGCCGGTGTCGAAGCGAAAATGAAATAAAACCGAGCGAAAGCAAGTTCCGAAGTGCAGTGGTGATGAAAAGCACTTCCAGTTCAGAACGTTGCTCCGTAACCGTTGAGTGGTGGAAACCAGGCCAGAATTAAGCAAGGGATATGCCTGTGATGCTGCCAATTTTGAAGGTATTCTTAGTAATATAAGAGTGGTAGGTTCGCTGCCCGAGAAACTAATATTGCCGCACCCAATTCTACCGTAAATTTATTGTATTTCGGAAGAAAGTTGTGGTTGCTGTGGTATACTAAATACGAGGCTACCGATTGTCTAAATTGAATAAAAGTAGCAAACAAGTATGCTGGCCTCGTATTTAGTGTAATTATGAACTTGTATTATTTATGTCCATTTGTAAATTTATTTATTTCATTTATTTATAAGAATACATTGTTTTGTTTGTTACTCTGTTGGTGTGTCAATAAATAAATTCTCTAACGAGTTCTTTGTTATTACCAACTCTCACTCAAATTTAATTTCTTCTTACAAAAACTAGGCATCCGGTCATTAACTGTAGCACTGCAACTTATTGGAAGTCCCCCGGCTCGTTGCCGGGTGACTGCACTTTGGAAACTTCAACAAATCGCCTTTGGTTGGGTCTAGAGATCTAAGTAGTTTAGACGTGCCATTGACCAACGGAGTGGCGTCAACTAGGGGAGGCCTATGTCTA
>DWNH01000846.1:0-13060 GCA_018249895.1 Tiana niger
GCGGGAGGGCCGCGGCGGCCGCGAGGGGCACGAGACGCACGCCGCTGCCGAGATCTCCGCGCTCGTCAACTACGTGCAGCCCGTGCACTTCAGCTCCTTCGAGAACGCTGAGAGTCAGTTGTTTGCTTTTTATTTTATTAGTCGTTTTCTTTAGATTTTTAATAGGAATATTCTGTGTAGCACCTTTGTTTTTAATGGTAAAATAACATAAGATAGGTAATATTTGTATTGCTAACAATATTTAACACAGTTTACATATTTAATTATCTATTTCCAGAGAAGAGCAGATTTTACGAGATGTCATCGTTCGACGAGAAGCAAGCAACTACGCTTTTAAAGGAGCGACCCATCGAGTTCGTGAACTACAACAAACATCAGCTGTCCAGGGTGTACCCGGCCGGGACCAGATTCGATTCATCTAATTTCATGCCGCAGGTTGGTTATAAACTACGAGGAATAATGTATTAATATAATGTAAATTAACCTTGAAATTGGCGTGGACGTTAACCCGTTGTGTTGTCCCACGCAAAAAAACAGTTTTTATTTGGGTTCTACTTGATGTACTAATATGAATTTTGCACCAAACTTTAATTTGACGTGTTTTCTTAAAAAAAAAAAAATTTACAATACAGTAAAAATATACTCTATATTTTTATAAAAAAATATACTTTAAAGATTTAATTTCAGTCAATCTCGTAAATTTTAAGTTTAAATATAAAAAAAATACGTGGCGAAACTTGTGTTAGCTTCTGTTTTAACTTATTTGAACTTACATAAGAGGGCAGAATAAGTTTGATTCAACGCTGTCTATTTGTCATGTCTCTTCAGTCTAACGTCGTTAAAAATGGATGCGGCTGTATGCCCAATCGTACTAATTCAATCACCTAGATTCCTTAACATCATAAACTTGTGTACACGAAACATCAACGTCTCGTTACCATCGGTTGCACGCAGGTGTTCTGGAACGCCGGTTGTCAGTTGGTAGCGCTCAACTACCAGACTCTCGACTTGGCGATGCAGCTCAACCTCGGCACGTTTGAATACAACCGACGATGCGGATACGTGCTCAAGCCGGAGTTTATGCGACGGAAGGTAATAATTATCAATTTATTGATTTAAGCAGATTTGTTTTTCTAAATTAGCTAAGTTTCAGATCCGAGTGGCTTTTGAATCTGTGTCGATCACTTGTTGATTTTATTTTATCGTCGACTATTTATTTCCACTGTGTTGTCATTGTGTAAAACCGTCAGAGCATTTAGTGGTTGATTTGAGAACAGGCTACAAAGTTTGATCGTCCGCCAGTCTGGATTATATTATTATTATAGTTTAGAGCATAATTAGGGCTGAAATATGCTATGGGCCTATCCCAATTATGGAAGACAGCCAAGCCCAACTGTTAAAAAAAGTCGCAATACGGCACTCATGTTATGTTAGTTGCTGTTCATAAACCTGCATGTAGGCCTGGAGTTGAGTGGGGTCTGCAACTCCTATACATCCATATTCACTCTCAGGCAATACCGTAGTCCCATCGGAGATCGCACACAGATGAGATAGAGCTTTAAAACTTTTTGTAGTTCGTATGTAGATGCGTTGCTACTGACGTTTAGGATGATCGCCTCGTATTTAAACTATGAGTGTGGCGGCGGCAGATCTGTAATGTTCTATTTTATTAATTCATCCACACCCCCTGAAATACGATAAATTGCTTCACGGTAGAAATGGGCGTGGCGATAGTACATCCCCATCCGTCTGTACTGCGAGAGCTGTGAGACCCCATCTCATGTTGTATCCCCCAGGACCGGCGGCTGGACCCGTTCGCGGAGAGCACGGTGGACGGCATCATTGCGGGCTCGCTGTCAGTGACCGTGCTGTCGGGGCAGCTGCTGACGGAGCGCCGCTGCGGGACGTACGTGGAGGTGGACATGTTCGGGCTGCCCGCCGACACCGTGCGGAAGAAGTTCAGGACGAGGGTCGTGTCGAATAATGGCATCAATCCCGTGTATGGGGATGAGCCGTTCGTGTTTAAGAAGGTTTGTTGTTCATGATGACTCAAATACCGGCTAACTCACGTGTATTTTTCGGGTTTGCTCGGCTAGTTGCCTAGTAGGCCCGGCCCGACCCGGAGACACTTCAGGCAGTACCTTAGTCCTACGTTGCGATGCGTTGCTACTTCCGAAGACTAAGAGTATTTAGTGAACTCCGGTATCCACACCCTCTTTCCGAATCACAATAAATTGCTTCACGGTAGATTTCAGTGTTTCTGCAATTGAGTGTCAAACTATTTGTTTATACAGCAAATGTATTTACGTCTGTACGTCGCAAAGAGAAATTGCCAATATATTTATATCGGTCAGAGAGAAAACAAACACAGCTTATTTTCTTTAATGTTGTATACGCAAGCGGTGTAAAAACATTTTTACTGGTGAAATTCTATCTGACTCTGGCTTTATAGACGGTGTGTTTGTTTTTCTAACGGTGTTTGTACGATTTTATTGTTGTAGGTCGCTAATAATGTGGATTCTTACGTTCGGATGTTTTATTTATTTATTTAGGATAATCAACACGACATGCCTTAATTGTAGATTCTTTCAATGTTACGTTATAAGTAAATAGTTAAATAAATATCTTGGGACAACTCATACACGGTCATCTGATCCCAAACTAGGCACTTAGACTTGTGCCAGACAACTGATAAACATACATACACAAATATTTTTCAATACATACTTAAATAGTTTTTTTTACACCCGGATGCAGAACAAATATTCATGTTCATCACACAAACATTTGTTCTGGGTGGGGACCGAACCCACGACCTCCCGTTTAGCAGTCAGGTTCGCTAACCACTAGACCACGAGGCCAGTCAGTTAAGAAGTATGTTATGTTGCCAATTAGTTATGTTGCTGTTGTTTGAATTATGTTACCTCAACAAACTATGTAGGACGTTTTTTATATTATTTTAATATATAAAAAAAAGTTTAAACAATAAATAAGTAAACAAAATTGTGAATGTAAATTGCTTGCTCAGTATCAAGCTAAAGCTGCGTTGCAGAGTGTGTAATGTAATTATAACTGACTAAAGGAGTACCGAGAGTTTTTTTCCGCCGGCTTTTTTCTCCCGGTCAACTATAGCCAAAAGAGCGGCTAAAGCTGATTAACTTATTAATTTTTTGACTTTCATTAAGTTTATGTAAATACCTTGTAATGAATAAAACAATTTCATTTCATTTGCACGTTTATTCCTATTCTTAAGTGTATTAAGTAAACAATTTATGAACAATTTTAGGAAGTGCTCGTGATATTGTATATATATAGTATTGGCTATGGTTGGCTGCGAGGAAAAAGTATATGGAAAAAAGACTTATTGACGTTAAATATAATGGTCCTTCTTCCCCATCCTAGGTGGTGCTTCCTAAATGTAAAGATCCTCCTTCGCCTTCCCAGGTGGTGCTTCCCGAGCTGGCCATGCTGCGTATCGCGGCGCACGAGGAGAGCGGCCGCCTCGTGGGGCACCGCGTGCTGCCCGTGCTGGGGCTGCGGCCCGGCTACCGCCACGTCAACCTGCGCACGGACCTGGGGCTGCCGCTGCACGCCAGCCTCTTGCTGCTCGTCGAGGTCAAGGTCAGTTACTGGCCGGGAAAGAGCCTTTTCAAACGTTTCTATACCTTTTTTATTGTTTATAAGTAGCAAATAAGGTATGCAGGAATGCAGGCAGAGGTCAATGCAATCCGTGGACATTCACTTGCAACTTCAGGTTAACTTAGTCCTACCTGAGGTCGCAGATAAATGCGTTGCTACTTCTAAGGACTATGATGGTCGCCTTGTATTTAGTGCACTCCGGCATCCACAACCTTCCGAGACACAATAAATTGCTTTACAGTAGAATTGGGTGTGGCGGTGGTAGTTCCCCAGGCGGTTTCCTACCTTCTATCAAAGCCTTTTGCTATTTCTGGAAATTAAGAATCATCAGTCGGCAGTTTTAACACGATTTAAGTAGCTGCGCCACCTGTATCTAAGTAACTGAGTCTATAAACGTGAAATATTTATTTGGTATGCTTTAGATGAAAGGTGTGGTTGCCAGAGGTAGTTGCAAAGGCCTACTCTTCATATAACACACTATACTATTGGTTCATGTTGCCCTCCTACTCTATGGGCTAAATATTGCGACAAACCAAATGGTGGCAACAACTGTAAAGGCATAACGTATCTGTATATGTATATATAATAAAGTAATTATTTGTTTATTTGACAGGACTACGTCCCCGACCGACTCTCAGAACTGGCGGAAGCGTTAGCGAATCCAATCAAGTATCAGAGCGAATTGGACAAACGCACGCAGCAGCTGGCCGTGTTGACGGACGACACGGACGAGCCGCAGGTCCCGCCCCCGGCGGCCGCGCTCGCACCGCCCCCCGGCACCGCCCCGCCCCCCGGCGCCTCCCCCACGCCGGCCCTCGCGCACAAGCGCGCATCCACCACGCTGCCGGTACGTACTGGGAGTGATGTGTGTTGTATTCATTGATAAGATTCTCATAATGACAGTGTTATAACAAACTTATCAATAACACACGAACTCAGCAGCATGTTTCTTTAATTGATCAGGCACCAATTGTTGCCCAATTGAGGCACTGATTCAATATACGAAATACCTCCCCAATAATTGTTTCTCTTTTACGTTGGCCTTGTATTTTGTAGTAACTAAAACCAATACACCGAACATGGTTAACACCGAACTACAAAGAGACAAGCAATGCAGTCTACAGTTTTGTTTTGCATCCACTTGGAACTGTCACTTTGTATTTGACTGCCATTACAATATTAAACGGTATTTGTAAGCTGTAAAAATTTCTAACCTGCTATCGCTTTAAAAGTACAACCACTTACGAAAAAACGACAGACGGAGGACGAAGTCATAGTAAAAGGATTCAGTTTTCACCTTCCTAGTACGGAACCCCAAAACAACTTTATTTTGTTTTATATATTTTTGAATTGGTACAGGACTGATGAGAGACATGTTTTATGTCTCATATTAATTTATTAAACTTTATTGAAATGTGGATTCCGTAAAAGGTATGATCTAATATTTTTGTAACGACATTGTATTTTGTATGAATAAATGATTTTGTTCTTGACTGAATATTTTTACTTTCCTCTTTGTTTACTATGTGTGTTCATAATACAACCTTGAATTTCATTTTCCGTTGTATATATTTAGGGAGCAGTATATATTTGGGAAATATGTATCTACTGACTGGCGTCATAGTCTAGTGATTCGTGACCCTGAGTGCTGGGCTGAATATCGTGGGTTCGATTCCCACCCAAGACAAATGTTTGTCTTATGCCAATGATGATTTCGTACCTGGGTGTAAAATTGTTATTTAAGTTTATACCGTAAAATATTTAATTATTTGTTATATCTTATCGCTTATCGATTAAAAGTATAGTCAGATTTCAAATCCGGTGTATGGCAGACTGAAGCTAATATGCTATTCTTAACAAAAAAAAAGCCACTGGAAGAAAAACTATCTCAGTACAGAAATAGCTATGCAATTAATACAAGGTATAAACGGCTATATGTGCTCACCGTGTTTTGAAAAGTAACTTAAATGTGCAACTACACAAATATATTAATAAGGTGGTTAATGGAAAAGCACGGTATCTAGAGTTAAGTGGTTCAATCAACGTACCTGATGTTATACGCGGATGCGTTGCTACTCCCGATGATTACCACCCGAAATTAATATTCTATCCACAATTTGATATTGACATCGATCTGAGTTTATACGCAATCTGTAGATCAATCTCTTGTTTTCAATCTACGGGTTCGGTTATTGACACGCTTTTACCATAAAATGGATTGAATTATCAATCCTAATAATAAAAATTGGATCGAGATCTATTATTAATTTCGGCCGTAAGTCTGTCGTATCAAATCTTAAATCTTAAGGCATCCACACCTTCATGCACGGAACAAAATAATGACATTAGTGTAGCTGTTTCTAAAGTCGAGTACGTATATAATAGGACAAGCTTAGTTCAAATCAGTAAAATGTATTTAAATCGGAACTGACGCGAACACCGGACAAAGGAGTGACAGTCGCGCTGTAACAATGTCTCGATAATGCAATACACGGTAATGTAAAGCCAAATAATATTAACAATTAATTAAAACAGAATAATCATTCCGTATGTAAATAATTAAATAAAAAGAATATTAGTTATAAATTGTAAAAAATATTTAGTGCCATAAGTATTATTCTTAATTAAACAGTTTTCGTGGATTGATTATTATACGTATAAAGTAACGCGACAAATCTCTTGCAAACAGGAAAACGTTGCGTCGAATTGTATTCCGTTTGTCAATAATTTATGTGTTATCCTACAAGTGCTATGGAGATTCAATTGAGTAAAAATATTCTCTATTACTTTTTTTACAATCACGGGCCACGATCGTGGCATTGTTCGTTAATTTAAACTTTATTGTTTATATAATAAGAATGGTGTTTCAAAATCCATCTGTTGACTCATACGATGTATGATGTCAGACTTTGTATTGTTGATATTCGCGATTGGCGAGAATGAAACACACTATTTATATATCCTATTATAATTATTTCAGATCGGTTCGGAGTCCGTAGTCGACGGCAGTCCGAATAGGCCGGTGAGCGTAACGGGGACGAGCAACAAGAAAACCAACGATACGGACGTACAACCGGCTGTAAACGCGTCCGTTAATGATGATAAGAACGCTATAGGTAAGTTTGATAAGATAAATATGAAAATTCGTTTAGTTAGTCATTGTTGACGAATTTAACAACCCCTGTTGTGTCGGTTGCCTATAGATATCGACACATCCTAGTCTCTAAACAACACATACAATATCATGTAAGCGTTGAATAAAATAAGGTACCCATATTTGTTGATACTAGTTACTATAGTCGTCTAGGAAGATAAAGGTTTACTTTTTCTTTATGGTTTTGATAATTTATATACATATGTATGTATGTACATACTTTTAGTCTATGTAAGTTACCACTTCCACATCGTGGCATTACCGTTATGATGATTTGGAAAGAAAGGTGAAGATTTGTAGATAATAATTGGCGGTAGCCGGCTTGCTACTTTTTTAAATTAAGTATAATCTTAATTTTTAGGATTTTTATATGCTTTCACCTTGTTCTTTGTCCAAGATTTACAAAGTCCTCATCTTGAATATATACAGCATTGTGATTATGTCTAATCCAGAGGACGTCTCAACGAATACTGAAAGTGAGTGGGTAGGCGGGGAAGGGGGCGAAGCATCGGATGCCGCCCTACAGAATGCGTTGGAGCTACTGCTTGAAAGCAAGGTTGTGAGGGAGAAGAGAGCCGAGCTGGCGAGAAAGCTTGACGCATTGAGAAGGAAGCAGGCTAAGCAAACCAGGAACAAGTTCCACGTGCCCAATAGACTCGTGAAGAGGTTGTCTTCTAGGAACATGTGAGTCTTATTTACTTTTTACTGTTATTTGGTCAGTGGTCAAAATTCGACCAAAATCTACATTTGCATGTTTCGAATATTTTTTTCTACTTTTATACATTCCCTTTTTGTAGCTATATCTGAAGCCATGTACTATTACAATTGTGTACTTCCAATACTGAGCAGTTCAGTATTATTACAAAACCGTTTAGAATTTTTCGATTATCTATGATATTGCTTTTACGCCCATTCGACTGGTTAGTATTCTAGCTTGCCAATGAATATCAAATAATCCTTTGACAATAAGAAACGAAAAGGGTACTCATCTCTTTTTAAACTTTTAGAAATATATTATATTATAATGTTTCTTATATATTAAAATTTTTCTTATTAATAACCCTAAAGCTACCAAAGAAAAAAAAGAAGAAAATTAGTTGACAAGCAGAGGAGGAATAAAGTCTTGTTAGCAAACAACTACCGAATCTCAAATTAGATCGATTTTTTGTACTCGAAGATCTTAAAACGCCTAAAATTAGCGAGAAGTTTCAGTGATGAGTACAGATTTATTTTTATTGAAAAGAAGTACCAATCGAGCACACCCATTTCTGCTTTCACTTAAAAATCTGTGTGGCGCTGGTACTTGGTCTGCAAACCTACCTATAAACTATATATTTGTTACAAACGCAATAGTTTATTGCGTTACGTTAGCGGTGGGTGTGGCCGAGCTACCTCAGGAACTGACCTAGTAAGTAAAAGTGTATACCAAACTTAGATGGCAATGTACGTGTTCCAGGTCGAACGAGTCTAGCGCGGGTGTGGCGGGGAGTGAGGAGGGCGGTGGTGGTGGGGGTGGAGTGGAGGCGGAGCGCGAGCTGCGGCTGCGCTACCACCACGAGATCTACGCCGCGCTCGACAAGCAGCTGCGGGCGCAGCAGCATCACCAGATGAAGGCGCTCACGGTACCTTTTACACCATCTCAACGAATACCATATAAATCTTCGGGCCAGGGATTACCGGTCGAATTTTTTTTTCCTCTTTTTTTGAATAAAAGTAGCAAACGAGCGTGCAACCCACCTGGTGTTAAGTCACTGCAACCCATAGACATCCATTTGCAACTTCAGGCAGTAGAGGCAGTACCTTAGTCTTACCTGAAATCGCAAATAGATGCGTTGCTACTTCTGAGGACAAAGTCGCCTCGTATTTAGTGAACTCCAGCATCGACATCCTCTTTCCGAAACACAATCGTATGTATATGATTGCTCGTAACATAAATATATAAATAACTTTTGAATTCGCAGGATCTTTTAGAAGTGGAAAAGAAGGAAATTCTGAACAGGTTGGCGAATTCACGCAAAGAAGATGTGAAAGCGCTCGCTAAAAAGACTAATCGGGACAAAGATGAGATCCTTAGGATAAAGCGGGAGATACACTCGCAGGTTGGTTTTCATAAGATATAATACTAGTTACAATCGGTAGAACTTCCTTTGGGTCTGGGGACACCACACAATAGCTTGGATATTTCTTGGATACCTTGACCTGGTTTAATAGACTCATTGTCACTGACAATCTTTCCAGCATTGTTAAAAGCTTAACGGGAGCCTCGGGAGTATAATGATAGAGAAATATGTATTCTTAATTGCACCCTAAAACTACTTCTATACCACCACTCTACAGTGGTGGTATAGAATTGATGAACGCCTTCTTCTACTCCTCTTTGATGACGCTTATTAATTGCTTTGCTGAACATTTCACGTTAAGTGGCCAGAATGTTTGCCACTTTCTTAATAATGTTTCTTAATATAATATAACCTCTCTTAATATAATATCGTATAAATAATGCAATGATGTGTAGTCAGTGGAGAGGGGCGTTGCGGAGTGCTCGCGACTGGAGGCGGCGCACGCGCGACGCCGCGAGACGCTGACGCGCGCGCACGAGCGCCTGCGCGCGCTTCTGCTGGCGCGGCGACAACAGGTACGAGACACGCACACACTCAACACGCACACACTCAGCACGCGCATTTTATACACATGACCGAACGTACACAGACCGCGTGTGTCTTATGTATTATTACTTACATGCATACTCATACGTACATTTACAAGCACATTCATACTCGCACACTATACATATACAAGCACTAGCAACGTACATACTCGTTCGTACTTGTAAACTTAGGAAATAAATGTAAATTGATTTTGTATATAAAGAAACTAAATTGATTTTGTATAGAAAAAAAACGTGCTTATGGCCCGTGTGGACTCGAACCCAGGACCCTTTGTATATCCGACATTATTAACCACTACGCCACACGGTATTTAATTAATAGATGTGGTATTATTTGTGTTCCAGGAGCTCGTCGAGCTGGACGGGCTGTGCGGCGGACCGCCGGAAGGCTAGCCTCCTCGCAGCCACCTGAAGGCCTCTCTCTCGGTAGCTAGCTGACTCTCTCGTCGTTACGTTACTCTTTGTTTAGGAATCTGTGATATTATCTCCTAAGGAGCGACCCGCCGGCCCCGCGGTGCAATCTCATAGTTTTAGTTGAAATGCGATGTCGAGGTTCGTCGATCTTGCGCGCACGCGTTTGTCGATCGTCGGAAACTCCGTCGATCGCGTGCGCGTCGCTGCAATGACGTCACCGTAACTGAATGACGTCACGTCGCCGGAGTCGTAACTTATATTTGATCCTCTCGTGACTTTTCTACGACGTTAAGTTTTTCGCGATGTTACTACGTGATATATAATGTAAGATTGCCCTTGTACGTAGCTCGTGTGGAACGTGTGTGTTGAGACTAATCGTTATCTGCATTTAACGTAACTAGGCATTAGGTGGTAGGGGTTTGGATTTGACGAAACGCTTTGGTCGCATCGATATGCTAGTCACTGCATATGTGTCGATGGAAGAAGGGAAATTTTTATTAAATAATTATGTATAATTCAAAATAAATAAACACATTTGAGGACACATAACCTATTAATTGAAAATAAAAGTGTCATAGCTGTTTTTCGTTCTTTCATCGACACGTGCACTTAATGTATTGTCTATACATATCTAAAGCACAAAAACACTGTTATTCTTCAACAGACACAAAAATCAACCTTGTTACAAATTATTATCTTTGCTAAAGTTTTCGATGATTGTCTTTCTCCTTGTTATATATTATACGTAGTAGTTAGCATTGATTGACCAACAGGTGAATTTTTGGGGTACATACACACATTAGTTACGACACCGTCACCTATCGATCACGTTAGGATATATTGTTTGATAAGTGCCGGTGCATTTCATTCGAAGTTACGGTACGATCGGCATATTTCATTTAGAGTTACGTGACGATCGGCGCATTTAATTTAAAGTTACGTTACAATCGATGCATTTCACATCACGTTTCGATCAACGCGTTTTAATCAACGTTTTATCAGTGCTTTACCGTTAACTTTACGTGACTTAAATGTTAAAAAGTTAATTTGGAGCAGAAGGGTAAACTCATACACTAAGTCTCCTACCACATCTCACTTCACCATGATATCACGTACACGTCATATTCCGAACGTTGACGCGACAGATCGGTACTTGACGGTAACGTTACGAGTGTGTGTAGTATCCTTCATAAAGATTTGTAAACTCGATTCTTATGATGGTATTACCAATTGTTTCTGGTTAGTGAAAGTGCTTTCCCCGTGTATGTATGAAATATGATTGTATTTATTCGAAGGTTTTCGATAGCTATATTTGTAATGTACGTACAATTTTTGACTTAAAACTACATGATGTCGGATGTTTTTTTGAGGATATTTCTTATTTGGTGTTCATCTGCCCGTTGTTGTACATCAATAAGCCGAATTTACGTTTACGAATGGCGTCATAACTGCATTATTATTTGTACGTATTATAAATAATGCCCACAACAGACTTCCTACTTTTATATTGCCTCGTAACAAGAGCAAATTTAATCAAATGGTGAAAATAAATCTAATGTTTGTATAGGTAGTCGGCAGACCCCTGAAGAAGTACTACCGCCACACCCAAATCCACCGTAAAGCAATTTATTGTGTTTCAAAAGAAGGGTGTGGTTGCCGGAGTTCACTAAATACGAGGTGGCTTAGTCTTCAGAAGTGGCAACGCATTTGTTTGCGATCTCAGTTAGCTAAGGTACTGCCTGAAGTTGCATATGCATGTCCATGGCTTATAGTCCACTTAACACCAGGTGACTTGCATGCTCGTTTGCTACTTTAATTCAATAGAAAAAAAATTAAAATTAATATTAGTGAAGGATAAAAATTGATGTTGAAACGTGAAGAGAATCGTAGTGAAATAGATGAACCAAAGATTGATGAAAACTAAATTAAAAACTATGATGA
The DNA here is from genome assembly GCA_018249895.1 of Tiana niger. Taxonomy (NCBI): domain Eukaryota; kingdom Metazoa; phylum Arthropoda; class Insecta; order Lepidoptera; family Hesperiidae; genus Tiana; species Tiana niger. The sequence goes on from DWNH01000846.1 coordinate 11,817, forward strand.
TGGGATGTAAAATTTTCTAGCTTTGAAAATAATTTATGTTTTATATCAAGCACAACAAATAATATTAGTTAGAAAAAAACTTTCAAACTCATGTTTAACGACAATATCGTCAAGTTTATGAAGCTAGGAAAAACTTTCATAAATGTAAATTCGGCTTCACAACAAGCGCATCGAACGTGCGCTAAAAATCTTAGCATTTAATATTTGATGGTGCAGTTAATCGTGGTAAGGTTGCATAATAAAAATTTTCGCAAAAGCACAAATCTACTTATCTTGAAATCTGCAAGATTACGAATCTAATATCCGTATATTTGACTTTTAAGTATGGAATCCACTTTCTTCACAGGGCTCAAATTTTATTTAATAATTTTATATAAAATGTATTTTTTGCTTATACATATATTATATATCGTAATAGTTTATGTTACGTTAATATTTATTTTAGTTTCCTGTGTAGATACAAAAACTGAATAGCGCAAAGTATAATATATAAGATTTTAGTAAGAATTGTTATAAAACATTTTTAATTTTACTATTGTCCCCTTATCTTTCCCAGCTGAAGTAAAACTTTTATTATAAACTTTCGCGAACGGAAGATGCGCTAATGAAGGCTAGTGTTCTGTAATTAGGTTATTTCTTCTAAAACGGTCGTAAAGGACTCATTTTCAAAATAAAATATGCTTGTATCGAAAGTTTATAAAGTATGTTTGACTGGCCTCGTGGTTTCGTGGTTAGCGAACCTGACTGTTAAACGGGAAGTCGTGGGTTCGATTCCCATCCAGGACAAATGTTTCTGTGATGAGCACGAATATTTGTTCTGTGTCTGGGTGTAAGAAAAAATATATCTATTTAAGTATATATTTAAAAATATTTATGTATGTTTATCAGTTGTCTCGTTACCATAGCACAGGCTCTGCCTAATTTGGGATCAGACGACCGTGTGTGAGTTGTCCAAAATATTATATTATTATTATTAAGTATTGATTTTAACCTTGTTTTGTTTTGCAGTGTAGATACTTTGTGTGACTATAAAAATATTAGTTGCGGCACAAAAACTAACAAGTTATTTGTGTTATATCACTAACGTCACAATGATTCCTAACTGATTTGTGTAACAATAGGTTGTAGGTTAACATTCCAATATGAGTATGCACAAAAACCATCTAGTCTTAATGGATCTGATGTGAAAATTTTAAATGAGAGTTTGAATCTCCTTTGGTGAATTATTGAAAAATATTGTTTGG
>DWNH01000847.1:0-13058 GCA_018249895.1 Tiana niger
CAACAAGAAAGGGATTTAAAGATTGCTATTTCTAAAATTGAAACAATTTTAAAAGGTATGTGCAAATTAGGTTTTGTTTTTTCAACCTAAATATTTTATTTCAAAAAATTGTAAGGCTTACAATCTTTTTTAAAATGGTGACAATCGCTATTTCAGGAGATATACTTTCTAACTCCGTAAACTAATTTTCGGATCAATTCGCAAGTTCGTCGAACCTACGAACTTTGTAACGTCCACTACTTTACTAAGTTGAAATTATAATTATTGAGTAGGTAGTAGCAAGAAACTTCAGACGAAAGTATGAACTTAATTGATCCCGATTTAGTCTACAGACTGCAGTTATGTTTTATAGATCCTGGTTATACGAAAAGTTAACATTCGATAAGAAAATAATACGAACATAAAACTGTTTATAGATTTTTTTATTCCCTAACACGGATTGACGACAAGGTTTATGTTTTGACAAATATGTTTACGATCAGCGTGAATGCGAAGTCTACGCTTTTAGTTATTGACGTCACTGGTTTGTAGGGGTTCAAGATACACCAAAAAACATTTAAATTAAAAGATTTATTTCAGTGTTGTATACTATATATTCAAGATTTTCGAAACAGTTTCCGGCGAAATATTATGTGTTTAGAGTAGTATAAAATAGGTAATTTAGCATAAGTGCGACAACAACAAATGACTATACAGTTACAAAATAATGGAGTGAAATCTTAATCTAATCACAAATATACAATAGGTTGTAAACAGTTGCATGTCTTGTAGACCCTATACGATATAGATCGCATTCAGCGATTATGTCGTAACTCCTAGCATACTACAATACAACCAATACCAAAGTATGTACATCTTAAAGTGACGTCACGTATTACATATTTATAAAAAAATATATATATCTAGAGTAATATAAATGTTGCAAAAGTGAAAAGCGTAGTGAGACTTTTCTCCAAAATGGAGGCGCTTCCTACTCCGCCGCATGCAATGAGTCTCAAGATACCTAATTCTTTGATCCTTTAGCTATCGAGGTGTGTAATTAGATTTTGGATGTAGATGATAGATATAGCTACAACACCAAATTGTTTTCCCCGATTTTGTTATCATCTGTTTTCTGCCTCCCACTATGAAGGCAAATTTGGAGACGTATTCACGTCAAAACAAGATTAGAGAAAGTGAGAATCTAAAGAGTGACACACATAATCCATGTTATTATCATGTAATCAGTCGAGGACGTATCACAATATAATTGTGCTTAGTAAAGCAGTATTCAGTAAGACTATTCAAGAATTGGACAGTTTCTGTGAATATAATGTCACAAAATCGTGAACGAGAATGTCAGTGCTATATAGCATTATACTAACCTTTTGCAGAATAAACAGATACAGTGACCAAGCTTTCTACATTAATTAATAAGTAACACACTTACATATACTACTATCTTAATTTTGAACGCAAAAATAAAAATCGTCAGGAACAAAAATAAAATCCTTTCCAGACTTATTCCCTCTACTTATTAGTGCTTGTAAAGCATGCTCTGTACACCTAGCTTGAATCTGTACGATGAAAATCGCAAACGTTATTTTAATTTTCCTTTCAATATTCAATATCGTCGATCTTTAAAAACAGACTGTCTATAGATGAAAAATAAAAAGAGCTCCGAGATCTTTCTTCTGTGGAGCATTGATTGCGCTCCCTACCAATTTTACTATGCCTTTTGTACATAGTTGAATAAAAAGTCGCTTGGTAAAATGCCAGCAAGATGAAAAGAATAGCTGGTTCGCTATAGTGAAATATTATGAGAGAACTAAGGTTCCCGCATACTGCTTTAGGTAAGTTGGTGAATGAAGTTTATGGCGAAGAGATCAAGCTTGATATTAGTTAAAAATTAAAATGTGAACAGCGCTTGTTACTTTATGGGGTACAACTATAAGTATTTATTAACGGTTTTTGCACTTATGATTACAAGCCCAAAAACCTTTGAACAGTGCAGTAGAGCAGTGGTGCTGCTTCAGCTTACTTACTCTAGCGTTACCTTCGTTCGTCTACGGATTATATCGTTGCGGATTCTGTCGCGTAAAGGAATACCTAGCGTAGCTTTCCCCATGGCACGCTGAGTGACTGAGCTAGTTCATTTAATTAAATATGTTTATTTTAAAGGCATACAAAATTTGGCTCGTTATGGCATTGTACGACTGTTAGTTAGGTAATTGTAACGATCATTAGTTCAATGCCGTTTTATTCACGTCACTGTCTGACTTCTGACTCCTTAGCTACGTACTTGATGGTAAGGTCAAGGATTTGTAAGGACTTATTACATGTTTTTTTTTTCATTCACGTAGTTTGTGCATGATTTTATTCTTTTATACTGTACTGGGAGTACAATTTTCTTCCGGAACGTAACTTAATGAATTTGTTTTTAACAGGTCTTTTTGACTTTAGGTTCTCACTGCAAATCATTGATTGGAGAGTGAGGAAGGTTTCTTAATCTTCTAAGAAAGTCCAGAATTGAATATTTAAATTTATAGCTTCAATTATTACTACAAAATAAAAAGGGTTTTGTTTAACTTGTGTAAATAGTATAGGTATTTAGCGGTTTCTTGGAAATCTAAGTTACCTACTGGAGGTTTTTGTTTTTTATTTTAATAGAAGAATTATAATAGGACAGTTTAAGTATTATAATATCTCGTATATGACAGAAACCAATGATTAACGTATTGGAATTCACCATGAAGCTGTGATCGTGCTGTTTTACGCAAAAAATTGGCGATACCTCTTAATTTGCTCTATAAACAAACTCTGACAACAGAGTGACAAACCTATTTGATATTAAAATAAACAGTGAATTGATGAAGCCACAAAATAATCCTGATATAAGTTTTAACAGGCTGTCACGCAAGTTAATCGGTATTTATTCGCCCGGATATGGCGCCGGCGACAACCAGCGTCTGGTCACCGCCTACTCGGGTGCGAAGGTCGAGGCTGAAGGAATTGCGACTCGTGATAAAGTAGGCTTTTGACTGATATACATAAGCACTTGCCTTATCCCTCATAAGAAGTTGTAATTTAATTTGAATAAGTATTTCTGTGTTATTGGTTTGATAGGTAGTAGGCTGCCGCCCAGGGAAGTACATAACTCTGCGAGGCGACCATTATAGTCCTCAAAAGTAGCGACGTATCTATTTGCGATCTTAGGTAGGACTAAGGTACTGCCTGATTTACAGTGACCACTTAAGACCAGGTGGTCTGCACACTCGTTTGCTACTTTTATTCAATAAAAAAATCACGTTCTTTTTTCGATTGTGTAAGTAGTTTTTAAGGTTCAGTAGTCAAAAGGTGAAAACGGAACACTATTAATAAGATTTCGCTCTTCAACCGCCCCTGTCCATTTATTCGCGTAGCACAGGTTGAATCTTTTGAACGGATGCTAGGTAGTCAATTAAAATTGTCGCAGAATATCGGTCGCTTTAACAAAAATGTTAAAAATGAATATTAAGAAGGGTACAAAAATGTATTTTTAATTTTATTTTGTTCTCGCGCTAGAGTAAAAGAATAATATTTGAAACCATTAAACCTTGTACGTATATAGTGCTTACATTAAAGTATAACAACAAATAATAAAAACCGGTCAAGTGCGAGTTGAAATCTCATATAAAGGTTCTATATATATATATAAAGTCGATGTGTGATCAATTTAAGAGAAATTTTCAGGCAATCTTCAGATTTGCCAAGCGGGCGATTCTGTGAAGTTTGGCAGCGATCGGTTGATTCGGATTTTTTTTTATGTTTTTGACCTAGCAAAGCGAGTTGAGTTTGCTAGTAAATATATAAAAAAGTTTAAGCCGTCATAGGCAAAAACTTAAAATAGTTACAGTATTGTTGAACATCAAATAATAGAATTAAAAAATGTTTGAAACTAAACCCATACAAGTACAAGGCACGTGTTTCTGTAAGCATTTTTAGCATTATTTTGTTATGGCTTTATCGAAAAAACGGTAATAAATAAAAGCATTAAATCTTATATAGATATACCTACTGCTATTCTAAAGTATAACAACAAATAATAATAACAAGTTAAGTGTTCGTCGAAATCGCGCACTAAGGTTTCAAAGCAGAACATAAATTATTATTTGTAAACGCTTAAACGATGACTCTAGCACTCATTGCTATTAAATCGGTTTAGGCGTGCAACAATTGTGTGTAACAACTTTTAATTCCAATCTGGTGTTCTTTAATCATCATTATTAATCCGTTATTGTCCCATTGTTAGGCACGGATCTTCTCTCGGATATAAAAAGAATTTCACAGTCCTTATATACAGTCTACTTTATATAGTGGATACTTTATAAACAAATCTCGGGCATGTAAATTTCTTCACAATGTATAATACCCACATAATGTTTAAAAATTTCAGGTACGGTGACGGCACTCGGAACCACCATAACGGTAGACCGAAATAGAACCACAAGGCTTTCACTTCGCTTGTTATTTACATAAGAATTATTTAAGTTCGTATTATACGGAACGATACGGAACCCTATATGGTATGTGATTCCGACGCGCATTTGTTTATTATTTTCCAGCAACGCCAACGTTTTAATTTTCGTGGCAAACATTTTACGTAGATAAAGTTTTGGAAAGAGATTTAACGTTTAACCTTTTCTATCTATATAATAACATGTTAAGTTTTCTTTAATATTCCGTCGACGCAATATGTTAATTTGAATCGATTTCTTTACATTACTTACATATAAACTATACTATATTTTCTACGATGCTTAAAATGGAAGCAGCACTTAACACTTATTCAGTAGGTAATAAACGGATAGATATTATTTATCTAGTGAACAAGTGCAAGTTTTCTGACAAAAAATATTATATCTTATGCTCCTAAACGAGCAAATTTTGTATACAAATTTACTTCGCGTATCGTGGAAACGACTTTAACGATTTTTATGAAATTATATGTTTATTTAAGGTTTTGCTTTTTTAATTTATCTATATAGTTGAATTTTTTATAAAAATTAAAAAAAACTATATAAATATAATTCTATATTATCTGCATACATAAACTTATGAAATGTGCGTAAAAATTGTATATAAACATAAACACTATCTTCCAAAAAAGATACTACATTTAATATAACAAATTAATAAGTTATAACTAACTTATAGTACTTTCCTAAATTTTAATCAACATTGTGTCAATTAAAATTCACATCGGAAGACGTATTGTTTTTTTTTTTACTTTAATGTCATGTGCTATTTCAGCACACCGCTAGGTGACGCCATCAAATTTCGGTTTCAGAGTGTGCAGTTGAAGAACAGAGTAAGTTAGACACTATCGCATGTGCAAACAATAAGTAGAAGTAGATATCACTGCGATCACGTTTGTTTTACGTTTAACAAACAAAGAAGCAGGCCATCTGGTGTTAAGTGTTTACTGCAATCCATTAATATCCACATTCAACCTCAGGCAGTACCACAGTCCTACCCGAAATTGTTGCTTTTAAGGACTAAGATGGTTGTTTTCAATACTAAATCCGTTAGTATTAAAAACCACAAGCTTCTCCTAAAACACGATAAATTGCCTCACGGTAGGAATAGGTGTGGCGGTGGTGCTTCCCCGGTCAGCGAACCTTACCACCTATCAAAAATCTCAAAATATGAAGATTACGTAAAATAAATTGGCAATACATTGTGTGAAATGATTTATTACTCACAAAGATGGTAGGCGCGGGACGCCATTATTTAGAACACTTTTGATAGGATCAGTGGATCCACAGATACGTGGTTTCGCGAATTGCATTTGAGACGACTCAGGATCGATAACCGAGAGGGGACCCTTATCGTTCAAATCGAGACTGATGGATTCCAACCATCACCAGATACCCGCGAATCTACGACTATTTAATTCGAGTTAGCGGAGTTTTTGCTGGCTTTCCTTCCACTGCTTGATCCATTTCAGAGTTCGCGGCGAGACCTTTTTTATGGAATATCCCCGTTTCACGACAAATTTGCATTTCGTTTTTTGCGCGGGCTGCGCTTGACAGGGAATGTGGGTATCTCCAATCTCTTTTGGAGTTTAATTTATACAGAATCATGTGTATGATTATGTATGAAATTTAAGTTTTTTACGATATCCGGTAAACGTTATCAAGCGTTTTTTTTAAATAAATGAATAATGCATGTATAAAAATTCGGTACTGACAAATCGTGACGAAGTCACATCTTACATTGAACACAAGCACTAAGAATGAGTGATGAGTGATAATGAGACTTCAGGACTAAGAATGTCTGTCGACTGTCTGACCTCTCAAAAAATTCGTTTAATATTTAAGCAATTAACGAATTTTTGTATAATATTGCTGAAATTATGTATAAAAAACTCTTTTAGCCCATGTTAAAATCTTCTTTACAGTGCCCGCCAGTAAATAGCGCACAGGGTGCGTTGGAAAGAGATAATGCTCATTTCAGATTTATAGAGCGTTGTCTCTGTCGCTCAATGTCTACGTTACGTTTTGACGCTGGCTCGTCGTTGGCTCGTCTGTCATCGATAGTAGTTAGTAGTGACATAGATGATGAATGATTAACAGAAAATTTACTAATTCGTTTTTCATAATGAAATAATATTATTCATTTTAAAGCAGTCCTGATACTGATTTAAGTAAGTAATTATATAAGAATGTATTGTAAATACATAGATACATACAAAAGTCACATGTTTATTTTGATTGATTAAAATATTCCCTTTTTATATTTTATGACATTAAAGCAAATACATACCTGTCTTAAGTATCTAGCGTTCATTAATTCTGATAAATTGCCTTTGAACCGTAAACCATAAAATACGGTATCCTTAACGTTAATTTATCGGTTATCATACGGCTGTGTGTGAGTTGTCCCTAGATAAAAAAAACTCTGTCTCATTATTCAGATAACATAGGTCAAATTAGACATAATGACAGTACTATATTACATACTCTACTCTACAATATTACATACCGTAGATAATACTCGAATATCATCCACTAAAGAAAACACGCGTTCGTTGGTTTGTTTGTTCATCTCTTGCCGGTCGTATGTAATTCCCTTTTTGCGAGAAAAGTTAAAAGAGGTACCACATTTTACACGTCGTTGTATGTATTTTTAGGGACGTGTAATTCTCACTTTACGGATCGGAGCCTTAGCGCCCTTCGCCCTTTTATTGAATTCCGCATCTGTTCGGGCGAAGCAAGTTTCTCGTTGGTACCTACTTGAACTAAATTCCCAAAATTCCTTGCAACCTGGTAAAAAATATATATGTACGAGTTCGAGTGTTATTTCATGCTTTGTAATTACCGTAATTTGTAACCGGTATGTCATTGTACCGATTTTATATATTAGAGTTCTAATATATTATTATTCTGATGTTCGGTAGTTAGCGTGACGTTCGGTATAGTCATGGCACTTACCGGAGTGAAAAGAAAGTGCTAATCCCGATTAAAAACTATCTGTGTAGCAAATTTCATTTAAAATATTCCAGTCGTTTTTGCGTGATTGTGTAATAAATATCTAAACATACAAACTTTAACATCTATAATATTATACTAATCGAGAAAATAAAACTTTTACGCGTTGAATATTTAAATGAGATTATGATAAAATAGAAAAGAAAGTCCTTGGAATGCCGTCCATTCTGGCCATTGTTCTTCAGCACGATTTCTCGGCGCAATTGCTGACAGATAAGCGAATCCTGTCTCCATTATCTCGCATATTTGATAAATCGATGACTGATTAACTCTGATGCAAAGACACATGTTATCTCTTTATTGCATTTCGAATAAAGAAGCAGCTCATTTTGCTTATCACGTGACAGTGATAAAAGAACTTTGTAATTGATATGCACGTATCAGTTTAAGGTCAATGTTCGTCTTTTAGGATCTGTTACAATTTAATTTTTACGAAATCCTTTTCGGAGACCGATTCTGACATTAAGCTGAGACTTATTAGTGTTTGAAACACAACCAATAACCGAGTATTTATTACAAGTAATTTTACGGTCATGATGCAAATTATTCGAATAATTTTTGTATCATCAAGTAAATTTGCACTTAGTTCATAAACTCTTCGCTTAATTAGTAGCAACTTCTGTATAACGACTTCATAACATCAGGTCAAAGTGGACAAATATAATGCAGTTTTTTTAAGTATCTGTCAAGCGGACAGGAGATTTGTGCCCTACCTTAGGACAGTTAGGAGTTGCAGGTGGTGACAATCTTAATTATAACAAATTGGAAGTGCCTATTAGATGTGAGAACGAATTCGTTCCAATGGCCACAATTTCAAACTGCGTGAACTTTTTGAAAGTCTAATAAGTTAAAACACAAATTCATAATATTCGTTCATTTAATATGCTAATTAACTTCTATTAACCTACATGATTAATTGACAGTTGCATTCCTTGCCATTCTTCGAATCTAAATGATGTGAATGAATATTACTACTTGACTGCACATAGCACAGTTTTACCGTTCCCACGAGTTTCATCGAGTTTAAATATTATTTAATAATAACTTTACTTACTTACCTCTTATAAACATAGTATGAAATTGATTGTTTTATGTATAACTACAATGAAACATATTCATAATTAAACGATGTAGTCGTTTTCAAATGACAATCTTAACCCCCAGTAAGATGGTACATGTACATATTTAGTTTATAAAATCGAAATTCGATTTTGAGTTCCTTATATATCGATTAGTACCGACTTTCTAATACGACAAGCACACCTTCCAAGTACATCTTCTATATATATTCCATCCACACCATCTGGATTTATAGCGGTCATCCATGGTTCCATTTAAACGTTCATTTCTGCCGCGTACGTCTAAACTATTGAACGATCTTCCTGCAAAGCCGGCAACGTATTTGCGTCTCCTCGCGACTAGGCGACGGTGACCACTTACAGTTATCAGGTGACCCGTCTACCTGTTTACTAGGCTTAGTTTATAAAAAAACATACATTCGACTACTCCAAGCAGTATAACCGCTTATATTTATTTCTACGAAAAGTGGACAAAATAGACCATGAACGTATGTGTAGATTTTACGATATGATTAAGTCTTGCGTAGCAGGTTAGAGTTATAGCGTGGTGATTATTATCAATTCACATGAGAGTAAACAGTCTCTCATGATGGAAGGAGTTCAAAGAAAGTTTGCCCGTTTTGTTTACAAACGCAAATGTGGATGTAATTCTTTTCTGTATTAGTAATTATTTGGGATTGCTAGGTTAGGCTGCATTATTTAGAAGATATTTGTAATGTTACATTGTATTGATTGAGTTGCATCTTGATTTACTGGTTAGTAACCCTGGCTGCTAAGCTTGAGACTGTGGGTTCGATTGCCACCAACAACAGATGCTTGTGTGATGAGCACGAACAGTTGTTCTGTTTCCGGGTTATTTATCTATAGAAGTTTGTATTTAAAATATGGATGAATGATAACAGGTATCACAGTTCCTACAGGCTCTGCTAAGTTTGCGACCAGTCCTAGCTCCAAGATATTTAAAAATAAATTGACAAACCTCACCTCTCAGTAGTTTTTACCGGCGCATGTACATATGTACATTGTAATACAAAACCACTTGTTCGCGGAGCTTGTGTAGCGCACGCGCCGCATGGCCTCTGCACTTCTCTGTATTCCCTTTGTTATATCCCTTTCCTAAATTCTTTAATTGTGCAAAGTTTAGCAGCGGAAATATGTATATCTGAAAGTTTTAGAAAGTATACAATAAATCGTTTTAGTGTAGGTACATGTACTGTTTTAGGGTTAAACCTATAAATTACATGTATGTAATATAAACACAAATAAACAGTGCCAAATATGTGTAAGCATATTATCATGTAGGCAACAGAGCGTGCAGGCCGACCTTGGCCGAGCGTCCTTGGTTCCGAATTTTCATGTACACATTTGACTTTGTCGCCAAGTTGTACCAACCTGAATGTATGTATAGATACCCCTTATTACTGATGCTGCTTCATCTATTCAATGATAAACAAGTGACGTCCTTGCTTGTATAGAATTTGACGTCATGTTTTCATTTCATTATTATTTATCTTAACTCGTAACGATCATAAAGTCAAGCTTACCTGACATCGTTAGTGGTTATGAAAGAAAAAAAAAACAATTGTATGGTTGTGACATGTAGTATTTTTTGTCTGTAGCTGTCTATTTTGACTAAGAAAACCCTCATTAAATCAGAATATTTACATCGGGCTGCGTAGTGGATATTCTGTAAAATCTCGTCAGCTGTTTAAATGGTACCGACTATAAAATTTAGTAGACCTAGTAGATACCAGGCAATATTTTCCTTTTATAAAGTTCTCATATCGATTTTCATGATTTTTTTTCGTAATTATAGATTAGAATCTCTTTCTGCAAAAAGAATAAGAACACCTTAATTATTCTAAATCTGTGTAATCTAAATGGAAAATGTATGAGGTATTTTCTTCTTCAGATTTATACACGAATATTTATATAGCTATAGTATACATAATATTTTTATTATTTATATAAAGTACAAACTTTTTCGCGCTATAGATAGCAACACAACTAGCTTACCTATTCTTACCTATTTACTGTTTACGTTTTATCTGTCATAGAATACATTTACATAAAAGGATGTAGGTCGATACACGCTTGTGGGGAAATAACGTTAACACCTCAACGTTCATTTTATACAAAGGAAATCGTGCTTGGTCTGACGTACGGTTGGACTTTGAACGAAGGATACTACGGTTCAAATGAAGCTATTGTAGCAGCTGATGAATGACGCTCCTAATAGTGTTTATTGTAATAGAGTGGAATATCGTCCTTATTGTGACCGATACCCAATATTAGAGTGGGTACCCACTCTTATATAGTAAATGTATGTTTTTTTTCTTATTGGCAAGGAGTAGCAAAAGAGCAGGCAAGCTTGTGGAATGGTCTTTACAACATACACATATGTATATACAACTATAAACATCCAAATCCAACTTCAGGCACTAACGTACTCCTACTTGAGATCATAAATAGATGTGTTGCAACACCTAAGGACGTTTAGTGTAATCCGGCACTACACTCTTCTTCCTAAACAATAAATTACTTCACGGTATAATTAGGTAGGTATGACGCTGGTACTTTCCTACATAGGTGGTAAATTCGTCGACTGTGTGTTCACATTATACCAACATACATTTTTTAGTAAATTCGCCTGTGTTTTTTTTACTGTAACGAAAATAATTTCATACGTTTGATGATTTCTATAAACCATTAGTAGGTGCTAAAATACATCCCTTAATCGAAACATCAAAGTTGAAATTCATTGCTGTGGAAATACCGATACTCCATGTTTCTAAACACATTCTGGATTAAACTGAAGCAAAATGCGAAAAATATAGCGCTAGGCCGTTCGACGCTCGACAAAAATATCGTAGTGTGGGATCTAAAAGCGATTTGTCATCCATCACTGGAGACCGGGAACGCCAAGTGCACTCTCATGTCGTCTATGACTCATTAGACAATCGATCCTTGGCTCAAACCGACCATGTTTCTATCAACGAATTTAGTTTGTGTTTATTTTCTTCTCTTCCCGATATTACTGCAACTAAAATTGTTATATTTGTACTAGTTATTCGAGTAAAAAATTATTCTCCACCGTTTCTTACTCTTAAATATAGTATGTTATTCATATCGCCCTGGTACTGAAAGGTGATTTAGGAAGCCATAAAAGTTTTTGAATATCTATCTATAGCATTCGGCTTATGAATTGATTCCGCATATTCATATGAAATATAGATTTTGTTTGAACTGCAATTGCTGTCATTAGTCGCTTCATTGTTACAAGAACACATTAATTATGTACCATCAGTCATAATCACTACGTCCTTGATGGGCGGCGCAGACGGCATGACTCACTTTTGCATGAACTCGTTTCCGAAACAATCGGTTGACCGAAAAGTCATTTCATTGTTTTATGTTGGGCTCAATCTGTGAAGGGTTCACGCGTTTTCATTATGAAGGAGCTATCAATATCAGCTTTAAGTGGCCTATTGAGAGCGGCGCGGCGGTCCCCGCTTTTTTCCCACAAGTAAAATGATCTGGCACACCACACCGTCACAATACATGGCGTTGGTTCATTGACACGCGGCTCCAACTTGCCTTCGGTCTAGATCGTGTAGAATTACATTTCACTAATGTTAGGAATAATTATGAAGGATATTTATTAGCTATTCACTCTATAAAGTGAATCCAGGAGAAATATATTTTATTTAGGCTGCCCAACCGAAACCCTGTATAGTAGTAGATAATACATTGGCCCCGCGTCGTTGATACTAAACAAGTAGAATGCTGAGCTTAAATTTGATTTATTGCTCCGTAATTATATGACTATCAGACAGGGAACAATGCAACTAATGTGTCATGACGTCACAATTGAGTTATGACCGCATTGACCGACTCGTACATTATAGGACGTTGCGTTGACGTATCATTTCCTTCTCCCTTGCACTAATTGCGTAGTATTAAAGTCTAAAATCTTCTAAAAAAATAAGGTTTTAAACCGCGTATTTTCCTTTAGCGCTTCGCAGAATTATAATCTTAAAGATATTTACTTTGTGTCAGAAGCTGCGCCTTGGAGACACTTTGCCTGATGATACCTACTTTGACACGCATTTTATACGAGCGAGCAGATTAGCAAGACTGTGATTATCTATAAAGCAGTCGACGTCAATATTAACGCTTGTATTTTTATAAACCCTGTAAGAAAAAAGTAGGCATTAAAGATTTTAATTTTTTTTTAAATGTATTAAAATCTTCGTGCAATATGAATATAACTTCAACTCATAGTAGCATCAACAGTAGTATTAAATATGACGTCAAGAAATCCATAATGGCAATGCACCTTGAAGCAAGAACGAGCTGGAACTCATAATAGCACGATCCATTATTACAGAGCTCCATTTATAAAATCGAAGAGGAGAAAAGAAATGGCTGGAAATATTTATAAGTTCAGCGTAGACGCGGGCGTAAT
>DWNH01000848.1:0-13045 GCA_018249895.1 Tiana niger
CAGCTTGTAAGTATTACTGTATTTTGTACACCTGAAAAGGTAAATATGGTCTGAACTAAAATCTTTATATACCACCAAAAAAACAAAAAGTTACTTTATTAAAAACAAAAAATAATAAAAAAATAATGTAACAAAAATTAACCGTTATATAAAAAGGGTAAGTAAAGCTAACCACGAACAAGAAAGCTCAGTTGTAGCAGAGTGTAAGCGTTTGTTTATTTCCGCAGCTATTCTTGGACGCAGCATTGTTTTTCATATTACGACTGGCCTCTTGGTCCAGTGGTTAGCGAACCTGACTGCTAAAAAAGTGGGGGTTCGATGAACAAATGTTTGTATGATGAGCACGAGTAATTGTTCTGGGTGTATTGTTATATATGTACATAATATATAAATATGTATTAAAAAAAATTTATTCAAATAAAAATATAACTTTATCCGTTGTCTGGTTACCATAGCACAGGTTCTCCGTAATTTAGGATTAGATGGCCGTCTGCGAGTTGTGAAAAGATATTTATTTATTATTAACAATAACAAAAAAAAATTAAATAATGACAGTTAAAATAAAAATTATGCAAAATAAACCTTGTGATCTAAACGCGGGAGGAAGTTAGTCAATAACAAGAAAGCTTAATGCAGCAGATTCTGAGCGTCTGTTTATTTCTCCGTCTATTTCTGGACACCGCATTGTTTCCTACGACCTGTATAATCAAATAAATATTGCTTAAAGGTCTTTATAGAAATATTAAACCAATGTACCCAAATTACTCGCTGCACAGATTTCGGATAACATAAAAACGTATTTAAAATTTACCAAATATAATATAATACTTTCCTCTTTCTCGCCACTTAAACCATTGTAAGGTCACTAAAAGAAACTTAACTCATAAAACCTTAACCGTGACAACTTGTATTACATATTTTTTTAGAAACAAGATTACAGTATGATGATTTAAAAAAAAAATTAAGCAAGTTTATCAGTTGTCTGGTTACCATAGCACACAGGCCTAGTTGCCTAATTTGGGATCAGATGACCGTGTGTGAGTTGTCCCAAGATATTATTTATTTATTATAAATCAACCTGCCAGTCGGAGCTTAAAATAAAGGATAGATCCTACAAGACACACAAAATCTTAGAGTAAACTTAATAGTAACTAAGAGCAAAATTTCTCACCTCAGCAATATTTTATGTTTGGGGCGATTTATACTAAATGATTTATATTAAATCGATGAAATTCCACTCCGAGGCTACGGCGGGCGAACTTAGATGAAATGTGGTTACTGGTTTTCCACGTTAAAATGGACCGCCGAGGTGCGACCAAATAAACTCGGAAACGTAGTTCTAACGTTACTTAAGTGTTAGAGGGAAAAACTTTAACTTGTACTGCGACAGTCATAAATAAATCTTCACGGAAATACTTTAGAGGTGCTTTTAACTGGACTATTATTATTGTGGGAATTTTTAATTAGAACCTTGTCATAACATAATATCTCAAAATTTGAAATGATTACACAATATAAAACATGAAGTTGTGTAAAATTGTCACTTACAATGAAGCGTCACTTACATATACGTACATACATAGAATACAATAACACAAAATGTATTAAATTCTCTTTATATTTTAATTCAATTTAAACAAGATAAAATATGTCATTTAATAAAAAAATAAAACATCATTTATTAAAATTTTGTTCTACAGAATTATAATAAACTAAAATTTAAACATAATATGTAAAGTTTTAACATTTAAAGTCTGTTAACAGCAGTGTACACAATGTTTGTAATACGAAGGTTGTCATAATTTACTTTGGTGCTGAGTAATAAGCGCCAAAATCTATTTTAGTAGTTTATTCAGTAAGGTATTATACAAGAATATGTGATGTAGGCCTCAGAAGAGAAGGAACAAAGGAATAACGTTAATAATATATTATTCGCCAAATACCTTCATAATTTAAAATTATAAGAGTAAAATTTATAAGGTTTAAATTTTTTTGAGTAATAAAATTATAAGAGTAGTAGGCCGCCCGGATAGTACTACCGCCACTCCCAATTCTCCCGTAACGCAATTTATTTTTTCGGATGAAGGGTGTGGTTGGTCACTAAATAAGAAGCGACCATCTTAGTCTTCAAAAGTAGCAACTTTTTTATTTATTTATTTGTAATACATGAAAATAGTCAGCTAAAAATAACCAACTCACAAAGTGGATAAATACATTTAAACACAGTTCGGCTAATTACTCGTTTGAGGAAATACAAACAAAAATTCACGTGAGCCTATTTATTGCAAATATTCTATGGTAAAAATAAAATTTGTTTTGCATTTATATTCCCACGTAAGATTAAAACAAAATATATACATTCCGTAAAATGTTACTTCTCCCATTGC
Source organism: Tiana niger (assembly GCA_018249895.1). NCBI lineage: Eukaryota > Metazoa > Arthropoda > Insecta > Lepidoptera > Hesperiidae > Tiana > Tiana niger. The sequence goes on from DWNH01000848.1 coordinate 2,388, forward strand.
ACAATAGCAACACAAAACACATGGAAAGAATATTAATTTTAATTAAAATAAAATAAAGGCGCTAAAAGCTCTCTGGAAAAGCTTGCAACGCAATCGCGTTTCCTCTGGTCACATGCTCGTCTTTCCTTTGCTTGTACCACGTAACCAGCATCAGGTGATTCGCCTGCCTGTTTGTTCAGCCCACATAATATTAAAAAATGAAAAGAATTTCGAAGTTTTCATTCAGAGTCCAGAGCAGGTTGTTCAGTTACCAAGGTGTCAATAAAAAGGCAAGCATCGAGAAAACGCAGCCGCGGCATCCAGTCGAAATAAAGCGCCTTATAGCGAGAATAACCAAAATATTGCCAGCCATACGTACGTAAATTCCCTACGCTCTCGCTCCTTGCGATTCAATTGCGAACGATAGTTTCGATATTACGATCGTTATTGCCCGCCGTAAACCAATATTGCCGTTAATGGTCGACCGTTCAAATGTTTATGCAGGTTTTCTCGTGATTTCCTAAGTCGAATCCCGCTGCTTTTTGATACGCGGAATAAAATAATGAAATCGCTCGAGTGGGCGCTCATTTGTACGTGATGCGAAAATTTTGGCAGATTCCCTCGTGTGTTTTCGTTTTGCCAGCAAGGTATCGGAATATACTCAAAAATAATTTTCAACGTTTCTAATGGCGACAACTTAAATGCCATTACATTTCTGTTACTTATAGTTTCATTGCTTAAAAAAAGGTGAGTAACTCAAATTAAAGTTTTTGTTATTAATTTTAGTTTTTTCTAGCTTTACCTCATTTTCTATACTAACCTAACGTACCATAGAAATATGTTAAAATAAAAATCTTTCTTCGCATACTAGCACAGGTATTAATTGGTAATTAAGTTAATGGCACAAAACATAAATCACTGTAAAATTGAACGAAGTCGGGCTTTGTATTACATCTCGAAGGCACTTCCGATTGAGTTTGTCTAGCAAACCGGCGTCTTTAGTTCCGTTGAGCTTGAATATCACAAAGAAAATGCTTTTCTATTACAGCCACCAATAGACAACTCACTTTTTTCTTAAAGTGCCAATCACTTGACGCGTAGATGCCATTGATTCAAACCTGATGAATGATTCGTATTAATTGCTTAACTTGTACTAATAATAATAACACTATCAATTAAGCATAATACAGTTAAATGTACTTATAATAATAATAATTATTAAAGTTATTTATTTTGCTTGCCATAGAGCTTTACGAAGACAGGACAAAATAGTGCAGCATGTGAAGACCTAATCTATTCTAGAACGATCGTTAAAAAGTCAATCATTATCAAGTTTAAAAATCGAGCTACAATAACGCAAGCGTAAGTTGCAAGGTAATTTTATCAATTCATCAATAAAGATGAAAAATTTACCTACCCTATTTTCATACATAATTAATACTAGGATGACAATTTTTGAATTGAATTGTATCCGTTCAGAATTTCAACTTACGTAAAATGCCGACTATAAAAATTCCTTTACTTTCGAATTTAAATAGCCTTTTTAACATTTATGTTAGATTATTTTCCTGCGCAATTGAATAAATAATAAACATAAAGGACCTATGGGGAAGAATTAGTTAAGATTACAAATTGAATTAATAATCTTGAATATTATTCGTAAGGCGCTTTAAATTCCATCTATCCAAATACGTCAAGCCATGGCGTAATTTGCATCAAGAGACGCAAATGTGGCATTAAATGATTAGTAGGGCAACTCAGGTATCGGCAAAATTTATGTCCCGGTTTAAGAGCCCCACTTACTGCCCTGCTGCCTCCCGGCTCCTGTAATAAATGGGGGGGAGCGATGGAGGGAATAGTAATTTTTAGTGCAATTTCTCGTTAGATTACGCTAATAAAGGCGAATGACGTAAAAGTAACGTTGTTACTTAGCTGCGATATTATTTGTTTTGTATACATTTAGGTATATTCGCGTGAGTGCGCAGTCTGTAAAATTTCATATTTGATGAGAATTCCTTATAATAATATATACATTTTTAATACAATTTGGTATTCACCTGTATAAGTGTATATGTTGTTCTTTTCTTTCTTTATTGCATGAAAGTAGCAGTCAAACATTCAGGCCACCTGGTGTTAAGTGGCCACTTCAACCCATAGACATACACTTGCAACTTTAGACAGTACTTTACTAATATCATACAAATCAAACCGGAACTCCGGCAACCACTACCTTTTTGCGAAACAAGATAAATTGCTTTACGGTAGACTTTAACTATTCCAAATCTCACACTTTGCACACGCATTGTTCTTAAAAAGGTATCAATTTTTTAATATAAACCATTAACTATACTAATACGTGAAGTATTAATACATATATTTAATACGTAAAGTATTATTATTATGATATTTATTCCTTATAAAATTGTCTGTGTTTGCTTGTTATTGCTACTACTAACATTATCTACTGACACGACTATCTCAGGCAACGGCTTGAATACGCTAATAATTTACTATTTAGGTACTGCAGGGAGAGAAACATGAATATATCTTTACTTAGCTGGAAACTGTGGAACAAAGTAAATTAATAAACTTATGTAAAAGCCCCACCTCTCACGATGACCCAGACCATTTTTTTTCATTACCTGTATCACAAAGAAGAACCTTTTTCCCCCATTCTTTTCTTCCTAGTGACGTATTTTTTATGAAGACATTATAACGGATCTAGCAAGCGCCCTTTGTTAAAATATGAGCAGCAATTGTAAAATTAAAAAGAGCCTCATTGTATTGCGCAAGAGGAAGGTACCTGCCCCTAACTCAATATTTCTTTTAGCAAAAATATCACCGAAGGCCTAAGTGTTAATTTCTTTAAATTTTTCAGTAGTCTCTTTCTCGTCTTTTTAATATCAGTATACTTACAATAGGAACACGGCTAATTTAATATTTCTTGTAGCAAAAATATCACCGAAAGATTATGTGACGTTTTAGTAACATTTTTCATTAGTGCTGTCTTCTTGATTATGCTATATACATATAGTATACCTACTTATATTTCGTGCTTGCATATTTTATCCACTTCAAACATATTTTTCGTACATTTTTTTTTTGAATAAAAGTACCAAAAAGCATGCCAGGCCACCTGATGTTAAGTGATCACTGTAACCCATGGACATTCGCTTGCAACTTCAAGCACTAGCGTAGGCTTAACCTGAGCTGCAAATAGATGCGTTGCTACTTTTGAGGATTAAGATGGTCGCCTCATATTTAGTGAACTCCGGCAATCACATTCTCTTTCCGAAACACAATTAATTGCTTTACGGCGAACTTGGGGGCAATTTTAATGTAGCAATTCATCTTGGAAAACAAAAACAACGAAAATAAGTAATTATTACCATTACGACGGCGGGTATATCTTCTGGTATTAATATTTTTAACGAGAAACGCGGTTTTGTTCAACGAAATTGCAGTTAGAGAGATCTTATTAATGAACGTACCAGGGTCCTTTGTCCGGCGCCGGAGCATTTCCTGCACAATCGCCTTGACACGAAGTAATTAGAGAGAAAAATTCGTTACTCCGACGTCTAGCACCGCATTTAACTATTGCGGTTGGACATCTTTTTAAAATTGCCCCAAGCGATATGAATGTTACGAGTTAGTGGACTGGATAATTTTCAGCGAAAACTGAATTTTCAACTTGACCTTACTTTGTTTTACTCCACTTTGCGAACCAAAAATTAATATTACTACTATTTATTTCTGCGCTTTATTAAGTTTATCGTGACTTTAGTTTTGTGACAACTGGTAAAAGGATTTATGCAAATATCAGCAGCTAGTTTGGGCCAAAATTATATATTAATTTAAAACCTTTCTATCTGCAAAACATCATTATTCTATCGGAGAATTTTGTAGTGATAAATTAAAAAAGTGCTGAAAGTTTTTTAATACTACCGTAGTTATATTCACGTACTTACTAAACAACAACTACTTGAATGGCCTTTAGATTTAAAATAATATCGGTTAGTTATTTCGTACACATACAGTCTGAATACTTAGTTAAGTTTCATGATTCTTAGTAGCATCCACTCTTATTCATGTGAGTTGAATGATTGACTCTACAATCTCTACAGAGTATTACATTTAAAGGTACCTACAACTTAACAAAGTTGCATGGAAAATAAAGAGAATAAAACTTTACAGCTACCCGGTGTACATTTCATTGTTGACTAGAAACCTAGATATAGAAACGAAGTAAAAGTTATACCTTATAGACTACGCTAATATTAAATCACGTCAAGTCTTCCATAAAGTATAACAAACTTATCGTTGTAAATGGTAGGATCGGCGTTGTGGATAGTATTATTGCTACACCCAATTCTACCGGGAAGCAATTTATTGTATTTCGGAAAAATGAAATTCACTAAACACGAGGCGATCTTTAAAAATAAAATAAAAATGCTTCTATTTGGGACATTAAACCTTACATACAAAACTTAATTCTTACATTACTTTTAAAATTCCATACAGCAGTTACTACTACTATAGATATCAATGACCAGATCCATCCTAATAAGCATTTGGTGTATACCTGTGTCAAAATCTTAGTCCTCAGGAGTAGCAACATATATATTCTAGATCTCAAGTAGGACTAAGGTTCTACCTGAGGCCTGGCCTGCATGCTCGTCTGCTACTTTTATTCAATAAACAAATTAAATGGTAATTGACGTTCATTTTAATTATTTAATGGATGTATGTACATACACACGAAGTATGGATATGGATATGATATGCACGAAGTATATTTTTTAACTTCGCTATTTATTAAGGCTAGAGCAAATGAACATTCACGTCAACGGAAACGCCCAAACTTATTTTAAAATTTTTGATAATGACGACGAACTAAAGCGTATTTTTATTGAGTTTCGCTTTTATTAATCTATTTTATATTAAATCCTATGAAGCCAAATAATACTGGGCAACAAATCACGCTGACACATCATACAATAAGACTTACTAATAACAATTAAACAATCCACATCATCGAACTCAAGTGCTTAGTACACTTGGAAGTAAAACAAATTTGTCGTAACAAAAAATGGTTAGTGCTATATCACTAAAAAATAATAACAATAAAGAGAATTTATTCTACAAATAGTGAGCGACTAGTTTTTACATGCTATACGCTAGTCTATGTCCGTTCCGGTTCGTAAGCTAGCGCGATGACCCTATATTATTCATGTGTGGTTTCAAACTAAAGAATACAGCGAATTTTTTCAACATTTATAAATAAAATTAATAAGGAAAAATATTTATTATTTACACCAATTAAACACGCTTAGGAAGGTAATTCTTGATTACCATTTTGTTAACATGCTAAAGTCAAATTTGTAGTTGTAGTAGTTTGAAGCATGATAGTGATTTTACGTTTTAATAAAGAAAAGCCGTACGTACCTACTTACGTTTTCTAGAAACTTTCTGTGTTATTTAAAAGAACGTTTGATATTTAGCACATTTATTAGTAGATTCATTTATAATATTTAAAAAATGTTTTATTCATACAGAAATAATATGGCATTTTCAGGATGTTTAGACTTTAAACACATTGATAATTGAGGAAGTAATCGTAACAATAATTTTTGTTACTTTATTCGTTTGGAATTTGTAGTGTAATATATAACATAACTAAACTGTTCGCAGTGGCTCCTGTTTGTGGACCCGTCCCAGACTTATTGCAATATAATGTAAATAAATTCGTACTCTGAATAAGATTTACGCGTAATCTCAAAGTTATTGGACTGAATAACAACGACCAACGATTGACGTGGGATTGGCACGTGAACGTTTCAGTTCATACATTTGTTTTTAAAATGAGACATTGGCCTGCGCTAAATTTTCTATGGCAGTGATTCACTGAAATGTGCGTAAGTGAGAGATATCCATTTCAAACTCATTAATGTTTTATTTTCGTTATTAAAACACACATAACATGTATTACAGACCAGTAATTTTGGCAAATGTCCTTACTTCGGTTTTTGATTAAAACTTAAACTCTTTTGCAATAACGCTCTGATAAAAACAAACATGTCGACGATTTTCTTTTTCGAAGCTTGATACATTGAGTTGAAAGTTTACATAATTTATGTTACTTCTATGGTCAAAAAATGATTTCATTGAGTGTTTTATAATGTTGACAAATACGTCCACGCAACTTGTAGTCAAGTGTAAACGCTCCTGCTTATGCTTTGAACTACTTGCTTAAGAGTCTTCAAAAATCTCAATAGTGCGATGAGGTAACGCGGGCCCCTCGCTGTTCACAGAGATGTGAACCGCGATGATGATGACATTAAAATGATAGGTATTATTAGGATATTAAAACCCAATGACTGGAGTTCATTGAAATGTTCTTCTTAAATACTGTTTATCGTTTAAGCACAATATTAATATTATCAGTCCCGGTAAGTTAATTTACAAATAATTTTAAGGTAATACATATGTTAAAACAAAAGAGCGTTGTAAAATAAATCATTGTTTTTGTTTTAACTGTTATCATTTGTTTTAATAGAGAATGCTAGTTTTGTGAGTATTTAAATGTTGTTTTATTGTTAGTTTAAAAACTATAAAAAAATTACCAAATAAATCAATGAATTTTTAAAATCATAAATATCATTGAAGTATTGAATGCTGTTTCATTATGTTTTTCGTCTGACTTTTTTAAAAAGATTTCGATATATACACAAACGCAAGAATTCAAAATGATTACAAAGCAACGAAATAATTCTGTCTTTACCAACATTCGTCTTTTTTCGGTAGTGACGCACGCTTTGCTACCAGACGTTACAAACAGCTCGTACCATATTCATTTATACTGTTGGATGTCAAACATTTTACATAATCAGTGAAATTCAGCTACGGCTACATGCAACGCAACACTTTTTGTTGTTAATTGATTGTTGAATTGGAAATAGAACATTCTTTGGACGTTTGAATGTAATTATCGCACAGTTGTCTGCTCGTCTACTAGAATACCGTTTCACGCGGTCGCCCACCCGGCTTTCCAACGAAATTGTGGTGAAACTAATATAATGACGAGCAAGCCACGCTATACCCGCGCAATGAACGAGCGAGTACTGTGATTTCTATTCTATACGAACAATCTGTTTACCAATGTTTTTCTTAGACATCAATAGCTTTTGCATTGGATTTTCTTCTACTATTTTTTGTCTGCTGTATACGTAAACAATGTTGGATAATTTTAAGGTTGATGAAGGATATAGACAGGTGTTCTAATAAGTAATCTTGTAGCAAGTATCTGTTACTTTAGCAGTATAGACATGATAGAATTTAATGGTTTTAACATTAATATCTTAGTTATGAAACAGAAGAGAAAGGAAAGCAGCGGTTCTATCAGACTCTAGGTACATACATATATGGTTCTTCTGTCACATTACTCTTTAGATACATTAAATAATCTAAACAATATTTTCGCAAACAGTGTCATGCGGAAATTAGACTAACCTTTCAGTTCAGTAAAACGGACAATTCCAATTATTTCAATGTGATTCTGGTAATAAAATATAAAGTATATCTGGTCTGATATTAGTTTAATATTTTGGTATTAGTTTTTTCCTTAAATTATGATTGTACGGTGCCAGAATATTGGATTATACAAAATCATGTTAAGTAGATTCGAAACAAGGGTTTTAAAGAATTGATAACGTTTGTCATTTTAATTAGCAGTACTGAAATATAATTTAATGACTAGAATCTACATATTATTACGTAATAAGTATAATGTGCGCAAATTCATGATACTTATACTATAAGTTTATACAAGAAAGAATTTATTAAAACTGATATCCGATGCGCGGAACTATGTATCGAAGATGTATACTTAATCAGCAAGTTGTTATGCAAAATCATAATAATATTAATTTTCTTCTAGTTCCTAAAAACTTGAACCAGATTAAAGAGATCGCTAAAGTATGTAAGTGCCTAAATGATTTTACGTTGCTCTTACGAAAAGGGTTCTTTCAATTTCGTAATTCCAAGACTTGAATTTTCTTAAAATAAAGCCCACGTTTGCAGTTTAATATTTTCTAAGCTAATGGGAAATAAAACAAGCAATTTTATGTGGCAAAAGTAGCTCAGGTGTTGGTATTATGTGTACCCCGTTACTAACATCACAAGTTTGATGTCGCTAACATAAAAATTTTAACATGTTAATGGCTCTAGAAATATTTCCCGACCGTTACATCGTCGCGACTTCTCAATGAACGTGACGGAAATTCTAACAATTTTATTCAAATTGATTATAATATTTGTTAGCATCGGTTACTTTTGAATTCTTAGTACCTCTAATTAATATATGTATTGTTACTGTTAAGGGGCAACAGACATAAATTTATTTAAATGTTTATCTATATAATTTATTTTGTCAAATGTACTTAAATGAAATTCCAAATTTAGGAGAAATTAACAAGATAAAATATCAAACATCACAAGACGTCTAAAATAATATCCACCATTGATATTGCGGCGAGAGAAAGTTGGATTTGTGAGTAAATAAGGATTAAAATAACATAAACACACTACCTTTGACGGAAGGTCTTAATGAGAAAAGTTTGATGCGACTTCCATTTTGACTCAAACTTCTGTCATCAGCGTTTACTTTCATGACTGGGGTGCGGCCAGTGTCGAAGGTACGTAGGAAATAACATAAGAATCTCACTTCAATTATAAACAAAAGTTGATTTAGTTATCGTCAACCACCGCTTAGTTCGATTTCTCTTCTAACTTCTTCGTCGATTGCATTCGGAATTGTGTTAAAAGTTTTCGCAGACAGAGCTTTTGGACCGCAGCGAGCTAAATTTAATAATCGTTTCCGGTTCAGTGTGACAAACGATAAATACATTTGCAAACTTCACGGAGTATGCGAAATTTATTCATCAGTTTTTGTCGCACCGTTCAGATAAAAGTATGCGTCTCTAACTTTGCAAACTTTTTTCACACGCAAGGTAGAGTCTGGAAGCTAATGTGAGTAAGTCTGTTATAATCATAATATGAGCTGTACGATCTCGTTCAGCAATGAAGCAAAATTAAGGGTGGTTCACACACTGAACTGATTTAACTGGGTAATTAAAACTAGGCCAATTAATTTCAATACCCACACGAGATCAATATACTCTAAAGTTAAGGGCACGGTTGAATCGTTAATACGCTTAACTTATACGTGCGAAGTTCAAACTTCTCGATAGTTACGTACGACCAAAGTTAGTCGAGCGGGGACACTTTAACTCAGAGTATATTTATGAATGAGTCCATTAAACAATGTTTACTTGTATAGCCTTGCGATGTATGACTATATAACCGCTTACCGTACAGAGTCCGATAGCATAGCTGTACATTAGTCGTCACGAGAAAGTTCTTATCAGATGTGTTTGTTCACAACTTTGGCATCGCTGCGCTCTACACGAAGTTGCGGGTCGAGTGCTTGCGCTCGGAACATATGGGCGGGAAATATTGAGTACTTACCATGTTAGAGAGCACCAGACGTTGATGTTTAGCGACTTGGGGGTCTAAGGTTTGGAGCGGGATGGCGAGCGGCAACGGGAGTTGCAAGGGCAGCGGTTGAGGGTGTTGCAGGATCAGGGGTGGACAGCAGCCGCACGGCGTCGCGTAGGTCACGCACCCAAGCTGCGGCGGGAACAGCGTGAAGGCGGCCTCCCGGAGGCCTCTCCCGCGTTTCTTCTACGACCGCATCCGCGGCCTACCAGAACTTTTGACGGCCACGCGAGTCGCCGTCTCTCGAGTCTCGGAGGGTCCCGGTGCCCGGCCGAAGTGACGGGTAGAAAAATTCGAAACTAGTAAACAAAGTTAGGGAGCGCGGTACTCGAAGTCGAGTCGACGTCCGAGGTACGGGGAAGGGCCGGGTCGCGGTCGGGAGCGGGAAACTGAGCGATCGGGAGAAGCGAGAAACGTCGCGCAGGGCTCGCGAGAGTGTGGAGAAAGTGGCGGCGTGCACGGAGCACAAGTCGCCAGGCCGGCGTGTGGCGGTGGACTGAGCGGCGCGTCAGGTGCGCGAGGCGCGCGGAGGGCGTAGGGGCGGGCCTACCTGACTCACCTGGGCGCTTGCGCCGCGCTCGCTCAGCCTCCGGCCGCTCTGCCTCTGCACCACCTCGCTTACCGCTATTCTTTGCAACACTACCGGTGCATGGCCATTCACTTCACACAACTTTTCCAAACTTTTTCCAAGGGCACAATAAAGTACTTTTCTTTTCATTTGAAATTTGGAGTTTAGATGTTTTTTAGACTTTAATGATTATATCTACTTAAGATAATTAAACTTACTAGTTTTTAAAGATTTTCAAAAAGTTTGCAACCCATGGCCAGAATTAAATTTTTTTTCCATATAACTTCGAACATTGCATGTAGTGCATATTAAATGAAAAAAGTTTAGTAATAATAAATGCTTCAGGGTTACCATAAGCAGAAGATAAATATTCTTACTAAAATTAAATTATTAATGAATACTACAAGCAAAAGAACAATAAATACTTCGTAAAGCACAGGATTACGTGGCACATTTAAAAAAATACAGACTAACCGAAGGACTTACACAAATAGAACCAACGTTAGAGATCGGTCTCGTTAAAGGACATCAGAGAAAGCTTCCGGAGTAAGCTTAT
>DWNH01000849.1:0-13045 GCA_018249895.1 Tiana niger
TGGTGGACTTCACATTTCGAAAACTTTATAGAGAACTCTCAGGCCTGCAGGTTTTCTCATGATGTTTTCCTTCACCGAAGAGCAAGTGATAATTTATAAGACGCACATAATACAAAAAAAAATTAGAGGTGCGTACAAATGAATAATGATAGATATTTTCTTTAATAACTCAAATATTACAGACAGATTATTATTTTAAATAATTGATGTTTCTTTTTTACTTAATTAAATTGAAATTAAGTTTATGTTGATTTCTTACTAGCAAATTATGATGACGGAGTGTTTCGAAAGGTAATTTTCAAAGACACAAATCATTAAATGTCTATAACCGAGATAACTTAACTTTAGTTGTAATTACCACTTAACATAAAAATAGTGTTCCCTGTTTATTAGATACTAGCAAACCCGCTTCTCTGGGTCAAAATTATCCGACCGCGGCCAAACTTCATAGGATATATTATACATAATATAGGCTAACCTGAAGTTTACATGAAAATTTCGTCAAAATCGGTCTAGTTCATAGAGAACATACATACACTAATCGACTTTTATATACATACCTATGCGCAGTCACGTAACTCTTCACAGCAAACCTCTTTTGACAAATGTCACAAGCGTATGGACGTTCACCTGAAATATTATGTTGTTTTAGAACGAACCAATAACAAACATAAACATTTCTACGTCAACATCTATACAAAACTACATAAAGCAATCTATATAACAAACAAAATAAATGGATGCAAAGAAAGCAGAGTTAAGACAAAATGATGTTAAAAAGACGGCAAGATGCAATTAGACAGTATGATGCAGTCTTACAGTAATGAATTTAAAGCCAAGAAAATTATAACAAACAACACAAATACTGTAACTTAAGTGATGTATGATGTAGCGGATGATTGAAATGATACTACAAAAGTTGTCGGTGCCACATCATATTTAGTCCACAAAAGAGTACCTGTTATCGCAATTTGCCGTCTTCTACGCAATCTTCCAAACACGGTGAGAACGTTCACACAAAAACATAAGCTTTATTGGAAACAATGTGTGAAATAATCACCTTTGTGCTATAAGCAATTGGACAAGGTGCATTTGTTAATTTAAATAAGTGCATAATTTTGGGAAGATCTACATTATATAGTTTTTACCTGCTGGATACACAAATGCAACTTGCCCTTTATAAAGCTACAACCACGAACAAGTCATGTCGAATGATTTATAATAAAAAAGTCAGTTACGGTTCAACCGAGATGTTTCCACAAAAGTATTATTATTACGTGCTTTTATAGTACTATTACAAAGTATCCGCTAGATTTAAATTGTACTGTTTTACTTTTTATTATAAATTGGTATGTTTGTCCGTGGCAGCAATAGATCGCTGAAAAAAACGCGGATCTGTCATACCGGTGTGAATTCGCTTGTGAATGTTGAGTGTGGATTTCTGCGTGAAGCGTTTGTAACAGACATCGCACTCGAAGGGCCGTTCGCCAGTGTGCGTGCGCATGTGTATTTCCAAGTACGGCTTGCAAGTGAACGCCGCTGGACACTCCATACACTGATACGGCCGCCCTTGCACTAACCAGCATTTAAAGTTAGTCATCTCCACCTCAACACCACGTCTCATTTCAAGTACAATACACATCTCAGTACTCACGAATATAACATTACTCCTGTTATGTGGCACCGACAACTTTGAAACTCAAATGATAATTTAAAAACATTAGCCAGAAATAGTTAACAGTGCAGTCTTGACAATGATTTGTCCTTTTTATAGTAGTTTTTGTATAGACTACTACTTAGTAGGTTATTATCAGATACCAACGTGAATTATTGTATAAGCATAATATTATAATTGAGGTAAAAAATATATCTAACGTGAAAAACTATTCATGTGAAAAAGTATTTATACAATTAATCGTAATCATTGTCAAGATTACTTTTCAAACTTTGTACGAGGTTGTGAAACGACTGACCTGTGTGCGTTCTTTTGTGTATATTAAGTGTAGATTTTTGCGCGAATCTCTTGAGGCAAACGTCACACTGGTAGGGGCGCTCGCCCGTGTGCGTGCGGTTGTGGATCTCGAGGTACTGCTTGCAGGTGAAGGCGGCCGGGCACTGCAGGCACTGGAAGGGCCGTCCCTGCACTGCAAGCACCACAACGTTTAGAAGCTCACACCACACGCGGATCCCGGCCCCGCCCCGCGCGCTCCGAGCCGCGCGCGCCACGTACCTGAGTGCGTCCGCTTGTGGATGTTGAGGCTCGACTTCTGAGTGAAGCGCTTCAGGCAGATGTCGCATTGATACGGCCGCTCGCCGGTGTGCGTGCGCGTGTGTATCTCCAGGTATTGCTTGCAGGTGAAGGCGGCCGGACACGACAGGCACTGGAACGGTCTGCCCTGGACTGGTGCCCAACATATATATTATAGCAGCGGCGAGCCCGCAAGGACGCTAGACGCCCTCGCACTACGGAGATCGCGGCGCGGACTGGTCGCCGCTCGCCGCTAACTCCGCTCCAAATCTTTGCCCACTCGATTAAAGCTAAATTATTTTACGAAATGTAAGTAAGTAGAATGTAAAACGATAGATTTGGAGAAGAGGCCAAAGTGAGTGAAGGCTGGCTGGGGGCGGGCGGTGCGCCAGTCCGGCCCGCGGCTGACACCCACCTGTGTGCGTCCTTTTATGTATATTGAGGCTGGACTTCTGCGTGAAGCGCTTGAGACAGGCGTCGCACTGATAGGGCCGCTCGCCTGTATGCGTGCGCATGTGAATGTCCAGGTAGGGGCGGCGGGCGAACGCGGCCGGGCATTGCCCGCACGTGTAAGGGCGCCCTTGCACTGCGCCCAGTGCACACACAAAAGCGAGTAACGCACGTCGCGCGACGCAACGCGGCAATTATGCCTCTGGCCGCCGCCCGCTGCCAATATTGTTCCGTACCGATTTTCCCCCCATTTTATTCGATCCAGCCGAATTTAAAATATTGTTCCCCAATTTTGACCGATCGATACCGGATTAGGGTACCGGGGCGCCATCATTACGTCATTGCAGCGATTGCATTACCGCTTTTGTGAAAGAATTAATATTCATGAAGAAATGATGAGTAACAATAATGGCATAGGTACTAAAACCACCGAAATTACCGTGCGGGATAGGCGACGGGGTGTATGACCGGTGTAAGTTGTAATGGTAGGATAAAATAACTTTGGTAAGTGCAGAAGTATGTAAAGCGCGCATTGTAATGAGTTATAAGAACGAGAGGTTAGTCGGAAGCAACGATACGAAAGCTTGAAAATAGGGAACGTAAAAACAACGGGTTAGGCGGGCAACGGAAAAATAGGAAAGAAGCATGATGCTAAATGAAGTGTGACTGCATCGATTTGCAGGTTGTCGCTAATCGTATCGGATAGGAATGCTGCTTTGTAGTTATGTATATGTGGGCTACTAACCCGTATGTATTTTTTCGTGCAAATTGAGCGCGCACTTCTGCGTGAAGGACTTGAGGCAGACGGTGCACTGGAACGGCCGCTCCCCTGCGCCGCCAACACACGGACACGGGGGGACAGAGAAACAAAACAAAACCACGATGGACAAATAATTCTAGGCAATTACACGGACACCAATTCTCAAGTTGCTCACAACACTACCATGAGGGAATTTTAACAATGTTATTTGTCCATCAAACATGTCTCACCTACTTAAAACTTAAAATCCTCACAACGTTCACATGCTTTACTGTTAGTGTTTGTGAATAGTTTTTGAGCGCGTTCAGCCTAAAACGGATATTCTTATAGATTACTTAATAAAATACGATTATCAACAACACTTCCAAATCGCTAACCGTGACAATATATTTTAAAAACATTAAAACTTTGGGAGCCCTTAAACTATTCACAAAAATGGTATCAAAGCCACAAGAGTATTGTGTGTAATATTTTCATATTAATGAAACGCTTATCAATTGTGACTGAGAGACCGTAGGAATATAGAAATTAAATAAGATCAAGGGACCCACCAGTATGAATACGTTTATGAGTGCCAAGGCTGGACTTCTGAGTGAACCGCTTGTTACAGATGTCGCACTGATAGGGACGCACTTTGTTGATCAGCGATTGGATGTGCTCCTCTAGAAATATCAACAAAATTCAGCTACAACAACCGTTCCGCTCTACGCACAGTCAAATAACATACTGCCTAGTAACGTGAGCTCTATAATTACAAATTCATTCTCTACTTAAGGATTTTAGGGCAAATTGCCTACCAGTGTGTATTTTCCCGTGTCGGCCCAGGCTGGACTTCTGAGTGAAGCGCATAAAACAGATGTGGCACTGGTACGGCCGCACTTTCTCTAACAGGGCTCGTCTGTGTTCCTCTATAAGGTATACGATTTTGATATAGCGTCTTTGCATCCACTCAAGCATTTTGTAATGTAATTGATAATACCTAGCATTTTACACTCATTCACACATATACAGGGGGAGGTAGTTCACGCAAAATTCTATGTACCGATCTGCCTCAAGGGGTAACGTCACGCACAAGTATGCAGTAGGTAAGGATACCCACCGGTATGTATTTTTCCGTGCCGGCCCAAACTAGATTTCTGGGTGAATCTCACAAAGCAGATGCCGCACTGGTAGGGTCGTTCCTTAGCCAGCAGCGCGCGTCTGTGCTCCTCTGAACCAAATCATCGCACAAATATAGATACAAACTTAACTATTACTTTTAAATACTTTTGATCAGGGGAGCTTATTAGATATTTTGGCATAGAAATTTCATTTACGAATGAGCGGCGGGCAGCGGGCAGTGAGAAAAGAGAACCCACCCGTGTGTATTTTCTTGTGTCTGTTGAGGCTGGAGCTCTGCGTGAACCGCATCTGACAGAGCTCACACTTGTAGGGCCGCTCCTTCGCCATCAACGCGCGCATGTGCTCATCTAGAAGCCAGGCCACATTCCAACAACTCACACTTATGCACGCATATGATCTAAGCCACGACGAGAACACACATTGGACGCGTGGTCCCATCAACGGTTGAGTCCACTGTGCGTTCCGTACCTCCCCCTGTTTACTCACACCAGATCGTCTTCCTCACGCCCTGATCTTAATTCAATCATTTTAATTACGTGACACAACTCAAAAACTATTCACATCTTTATGTTAAGCATATGTGTTGTAAGCGATGGACGAACGACCTATGTGTGTCGCACCAGTGTCGTGTTTAGATTATATAGGTAGATATACTTTATAAATCTAATATCTACTGATAAAGATATAGGAATACGAACATAACTGTATGCTTATAAGCTCCAAACCAAGGCCGGGTATCATACACATTATATGCCTAAAGTCCTAATAAAATTAATTCATTACAATCTATATATAAATATAATACATAACAAGGTGTACATTTTATAAATAGCCACTATTACAAATAATTTAGCAACGTGTGATTGTAAGCATGCGTACTTTTTACTGAAGTACTTCGCACTTCATTATTTATGACATAATATGGTCTAAAACTTTAGAATAAATACTGCGCTTCCGTTGTAATAACTAAATATTATCCATAAAGACTTGTAAAAAATAATGAGCTATATTGTATCACATATAAAAATAATAGTAAAATATCAGGGCGTTAAAAAAGGTATAATAAAAATATTTGGATTGCAAACAAAATAGAAAATAACAATGTACACATTTTGGTAGCGCGAAAACAGGAGGAGGTTGACTTGATCGGAAACATAAAGAAATCTAAGGCCTATAATAACACTTAACAATCCCCTCATGGTACAAAGTACGGAACGCAATATACCTTTAGATAACTAGAGTTCTCACAATACACTTGAAATGTAACTTCCATAACTATGGTACGTGTACAACTGTTTTGGAACACCAAGTACAAAAATGCAGTGTTCAAAAATATTGTTAACTGCATTTTTTTATGCCAGGATACATGTATTTTAGTTTTGAGTTCAATATAAATTTATAATTAATATTTAAAACAATGAGGTGCACAAAAACATCAATCTTCTAATACAGATAAAAAATCCTTTCAATATGGAAATTACATTAAATGTACATTATTTAGAATTGAAGTATTAAAGGTGGTTTTATTACTCTGATAATGCCAGTTTTATTATAAAGTAGTGAAGTCCATAAAATTGGTCGTTTACAAATAATTACCAATTATCTAATTTGTTTAATATAATAATCCCTGATTATAATAAGACATAATAATATTGGTACATTTTGTCAATAACTAATAATTTTTAAATGTTATCCTATAGACTCCTTTACTTTACAGAATAGATTTAATTGGTTTGTAAACAACTTATTAACATTTTGTGACTCAATTAAAAATAGAGGAATGGCATTCATAGAATAGAAGGGTATGAATGTAACAAAAACAGCATCATATTTAATGGAAATAGAATTATTATATTTGTTTATTCTATTCTTAGAATGCCAGTATTTAACAGAACACAAGGAGTCAATAATGACCTTAGTAACTGTAAAATCATACACACAGTACAATAGAACTCACCGGTATGGACACGTTTGTGCGTGTTGAGACTGGACTTTTGTGTGAACCTTTTGAGGCATAAATCGCATTGGAAGGGCCTCTCGCCTGTATGAGTGCGCATATGTACTTCAAGGTACGGCTTACGGCAAAAAGCAGCATCGCAAACCTATCAGCAAAATACTTCAGTTAAAATATCTGATGTTTTTCAATTATCTAATCCAATTTGAGGTTTAAAATGCATTTTTTTTCTACCTAATTTTTATACATTATGTATTACACTATTTATTTGATTTCTGCGAAGTATAGATTTATAATAAAGGGAAAAATAATTGGAAATTAAGTCTACATAATTATAGCAATGGGGTGCTACAAGGCACTATACTGTGATGATGACTAGCTATAATGAAGTTTGTTAGCAATATGATATTTAAAATGAGTATAATTACATAACTTAAATACCTTATTTAAAAAAAAATTATATATTAGTAATTTCTGCTTATATACAGGCATGATTAAAATTATTTTTTATTCAGAGTGAATCCATCAATAAAACATACCGTGCATTGAAAGGGTTTATTTCCTGAATGGAGCTTCATATGGACGTAGTATGAAGAAGCTGATGATAAAACTTTACCACAAACCTGAAATTAAGTTAAATAAGAAGATAAAAATTGTTAATTATAAGCACATATAATTATAATATATGTACCTATATAAATTGAAAGTAACCAACCTTGCAAGCCTGCGGCTTTGAACGTGGTACTGATTGCCCCCCATTTGATATCTCCATCTTTGTTTGAACTGATCCCATATCAACGCCCATGCCCTATAAAAAAGAAAAACATCATAATACTGAAAACATCACAACTCTTTGGCATTTAAATATCGCAACAATAATTTATCGGATAAAAGCAATACCTGTGAACATTGCCTGCCATCCATATCCATATCAACCCCCTCATCCTCCATACCTTTGAAGCTTAACTGTAAATCAAAATATATGATTAAATTCTTGAATTTATAGACATTGCCTAAACTTTATAATCGACGTCCCACGTTTTTAAATCTTTTAAATTTTGTAAATGTTGTTGTTACATAATATAAATGAATATTACTTACATTATCTACCTCATCGTCTTGTTGCATTTCTTGTTGATGCTGTTCCAGCAGCTCTTGATGTTGTACTTGTTGTTGTACTATAAGACTATCTTTAGAATCTTCTTGGGAGAGATGATGTTGATTCATATTGATGATTGAGTGATTAGAGTCTGGTCGGATAATAGCTTGGGGGCCTGGGTGTATGTGTGGATGGGATGAGTAGAAACTGTAATATAAATTGAAATAATTCTTTAAGGACATAAGTAATTTTTAATTTTAAAAGTAATTTTGATAGTTAATTTACTACAATCATATTAGATTAAAAAAACAAAAATTAAGTGTAAATTATTGACTAACATACCTCATAGGTTCTGCTTTGATTTGTTGTTCGAACATGGAGATCGTGGCGAGTAGGTCGCCGGGGGGTGGCACGGGGACCCCGACGCCCCGTGCCACACCCCCGACGCCCACGCCCCAGTGTGCCGGGAAACTAATGGCGAACTGATTCTTGCTCCCCCATTCTCAACTGCTGCCACCTAGGCAAACAAATATTATAATCACTATAAAATCCTTACTGAATAAAATACTAATATCAGAGAATAAATTGCTTAGACTCCTTGGTTAAGGAAAGAAAAAATTGGGTAAAATATAAATATGTACAATAAAACACAGTGAGAACTTCGGTTAGAAATAGATGAATGCCAATTCCTTAGCTCTTGGAATATTTAAATATTTAAAAAAAATTTAATAGGTCAATTTTTCTATCAACAGCTTTGGTACACAGTAAGTGTTCAGATATTATATTGACATAATTATATTCTACATATTTTGAATATGAGATAAGAATGAACTGTGATTGATATTCTATCTAATCTCCTGAATATAAACATTGAAAAAATTAAGATGTGTATCTAAAATTAATTAAACTTAGTTTTCTATCTGCAAAAAGTTTCATAATAATTATGAAGAATGGTCAACCAAAAGCTTAACTTGAATTTAAGCAGTTTATTCTATCTAGATGACCAGATATCCAGATGGATGTCCAGGGGATGGCAATCCCTCCCCCAAAGGCAAAACAAAATATCATCCTACTTTCTTACCTTTAGAAAGAAAAGTAACAAACTGAAAGTATAATGCCCAATGTCATCTTAATTTACATTGGTACCTAGTGATTTTTGCCCAAAACTAAAATATTGGACCTGCCACTGAATTATTTGAATTACAATTGCATACATTTTTATTGATCCAGCATGAATAATCAGCTGTGGATTATTTTTATTGTTTTCCTACTGTATATTTCTATAACAGTGCAGAATAAAGAAAAATTGTATTATATTGTAATGATAAATTTACATATAAATGAAATTATGTATATTTAAGTATCTAATTTTATTATTCCTATTACTAACACTATTCAAGGCAAATAATTTTTTTGATAGAAATGTTTTCTAGCGAGGAACTATCTGTAGAAGTCATAGTTTTCTTTTTACCTATTAAATTATTATGATAAGAATGTGATAGTAATCTTATAAGACAAAAAAACTTTGTTCCGTCTGAATATACTGTACAACTTTACTAACATTATTGCTATCTAGACTTTTAGTTCAGTCGAAAAGTTATGTTGGTTGATTGAAGTAAACAATTTATCTCATGAAGTGAAATGGAACCACTGCAACCAACCCCCAATGTTCTACTGTAGTTCAAATTAAGTCATATTTCTGTAAAATATACTATATTGGATTATTTTAAAAAATCTATGTACATATGGATAAGAATTTATTCTTAAAAAGATTTAAGTTCACTCAAGATGATGTATAGTATGCTCTAGGTGCTAATGAAAATTTAGAAATAAAAAGTGTAAAAAGTAAATGTAAAAAAAAAATTAAACAAAATGGTAATATAAAATTTTTATTTTCACACTTACAGTAAAGAGATGTGAACAAAATAAATCAGCTTTTAAGAAAAAAAAATTGTAAGAAATAAGAAACAATTTGGTACCAATTACAATGGTATAATAATATATTACACTTTTCACAGATTTTTGTCATAACAAGAAAATAGTTTAAAGATATGCTTTCAATTAACAACCATCAATAATAAAGAAAAGAAAAAATATAACAAGAAAAAACTAAATAAAGTTAGGTAGACAATGTTGCAATGAATCAATTTTTATTAATCCTTAAAACTTGAATCTTTTTCCCTGATTTATAATCAAATTAGACATCAACAAAGATCTTCTTATGCTCATTTTGGATGTCAATATATTAAACCAAAATTGAAACTAATTAGAATTTGAAACTTTTCATGGTTAAAACTATTATAATGTGAAAAAATTAATGTTTTGTTTTTAATATATGTATATTAGTTCTAATAAAAATAAAATGCACCTGTACATCCTATTTTTAAATAAGGACTTTTCTTTCAAAAATAGGTAAACGTTTTTTCCAACCAATGTATGTACCTAGTACCTACATATATTATCTACAAAATAAAATTCTCAAGTTGCTCTCATACTCAAATAATTATAAAAAACGAAAACAATAAAGTATTTTTGCTATGAAAATAAGCCCTAATGGACTTATGTATAAGTATTGTGTTAGAGGGCATTGACTGGCTACTTAATTAATACTAAATATATATTTATTTATGCTTTAAACTTCTAGGTAGGTACTAAATGTACAAAGGATCGCTTATCTTTGAATGCATGTAGGTATGTGCATGTATACATTATTATGTTGTTTTGTTTATAGTTGGAACAACAAAGTTCTTTACCGGATTGTAAACAAATAACATCTGAAAAGTGACTGTTCGTAAAAATTAAATGGCCGAAGCTTGGCGAATGTCTCCACCCAGCCTCCCCCCTGCCATCAATAAAATGGCTAATTCGTTATTGAATTTTCTCCCTAACTTACAGGTCGAGGCTACGCGACGCCGGTACGAAAAGAACTTAAAAGAAATTACAATTTCAAACATTGTAAACACAGCACGAATTAATAAAGCTTCGTAATATTAACAGTAGCGAAAGTTATGTCATATCCTAAGCCTAAATATACAGAACAGAATGCACTTTCGGACAGTAACAATCGCCGATCTAGTATCTGTAAACACAAACACAACTAGCAAATAAATGCTCGCACCCGCCTCAGACTCGACGGCCTTACATACTTTATGGAGGGAATCACCAACAGAATTATTATTTTTAATTATTCCATTTATATGCAAAATGATAAGTTCGTTTCGCTTATTATCTATCGATATATATAGTAAAACATTGATTTTACTCACATAAGTAAAGAAACACCTAATAATAGTGGCGTGTAGAGAAACACATAAATTAGAGCACTAATTACACAATTTCGTTAAGATTGGCCATTCGAATTATGTTTTTCTTAGGCACCGACATAAAATGGCTGCTACCTCATTGTTCTGCGCGTTCGTTCGTGCGCATAGAAGCCGAGAACGCTTGGGGACGACTTCTCCGCCAATTAAAATTGTGGCGCGAAATTTAAGGCGTTAATGGCCATGACTTATGATAATTTGTTACAATTACCATGGATTACTCAACATTATAATTACGTAGCAGAAGATATAAGTCGTAACAAAAATAATTATGAATGCTGGAACGTATACACGAGGGTCGCAACGATGATCGCTCGAAATGTTCTCCCTATTCTTTTCTTTTTTATGGCCCTTGCAAATTATGTTGTGTTGATGTGGGACCCCTTCTAAATGCTGATTTAGTTGATTTCTTGAATTAGTAAATTTATTACAGACCGAACAATAGTATCTTCGGTATTTTATAGATTTACTTTTATCCATTTTTTATCAAGAATATTAACTTGCTGTAGCCATTAAATAAAAATCACAAGCTTGGTTGTCCAATATATTTTTTAATACCCATATGTTATTTATTAAAAAATGAGGGTTGTTGAAAAATGTTTGATAGGGTTTGCAAAGAATTTTCACATTCTACATCTCGCTTTATTAAGCCTACTATTACCACAACGCAATTCATTATATTGAAAGGAAAAAATCGTTAAGCGTTTATTACTTTTTTTACATACCCTACAAAACATAGCTTATTTATGTGTATCATGGTCTTACGGCTTACTTAAAAAAACATATTGCTTAGATATTTTTAATTACAGATTACTTAATCAAAATTATCGCTGTCTCGGACGCCATATATCTGCCATTAATAGATTACTTATTTTATAGTGTGTTATCTAACTGTCGTCGCTGTTTGTGAGCACCGATTTTTAGTTTTAGGTCGCGTGTCGCATCTGCCTGTCAATACGGCATTCGATAGTTTTTTTACTTACTCGTATATAATTTTATTTGAAGAATAAATAAAAAAATGCTTTCATATAATATGTAATCGGTTCTCTATATATGTATGCATAATTTCAATTTGCACATTTGGAAGTGGATGAAAATGTAATTCAAAGATTCCGTTACATTCATACATACATACATAAAAGTCAAGCTAATATAAAGCATGTAAGAATAAGGCACCCCTTTGAAATTTATAGGTACATCAGCTTTTTTCTTAGATAACTTTTAACGTGCATGTTGCAGTAATAATATAGTGCAAGTGAAAGTAGAACTCGTACAGGAGGGGATTCACACAAAATTAAAACGGAATACGAGTGTATCATAAAACGTCGAAATAATGAATTTTTTTATTTGTCATGAGAAAGGATGACACAAAACATTAACTGTATTGCATCAAGGATAGCCCTTTAACACGGATATTAAAGATGAATTATATAGGACTGCGATAATCAGAAAGTGTTTCGAAAGGCCTTTCATGTGTATTAAAGTGGACCTGGATTTTCTTCATTCTGTCTGCATTGATGAGCGTCCGCTTGAAATATTCACGCTTTACTTACAATTGCAACAAAGCATATGCAATCTCAGGACTGCGGTTCTGTCTGAGGTTGTCTATGTGTTGCAATGACCATCAGGTGACCTACATATATCTTCGCTACTTCTTTTTAACACGCTTTTATTAGCATCACCTGTATCTATTTATGTAACGGAATCTTTAAAAGTTCCGTTCTCCCAACTTAAGACCTTAAATTAAATTGAAACTTTGCACATTTATCAAGGACCGATGACAATACAATAATTTAATAAGTATGCCCCATGGTCATATCCAGATTAATTTTAATTTCATATAGTTACATACTATTATATAATTTATAAAAAAGTTATGACTCGATAATCGAACCAAGTCTAACGGCTGGTGTTATGTGAATGGCCGAAAAAACCGATTTGACCTACGGCAACTGGGAAAAGAAGAGGGACATAACCCTAAGATACACAGACCGCGGCCCGCTATAAATATAATGTACATAGGTAGATACATATGTACGTACGTAGGTACTGCCAGCAAACACACTAATGGAAATAGCGAAATAATGATATT